>JACXGM010033320.1:0-12284 GCA_016801145.1 Umbra pygmaea
GTATTTGGAGCGAGTGTCACATCTAGCAGGATGTTGCTAGCTTGCCTGCTAGTCCGGGCAGTAGGCTAATAGATTAATCTCGTCGACAACGTCACGTCGGAAGGCACGTTGAAGTGCCGCGTTGAAGGATCCCATTGGCGGGGCAGTCAATATGAATCTTAACAGAGTGCTAGGCATTCGTACATTTAAAACTTCTCAGGATGACATGGATCATCTGACAAATATACACAGATGTTGGCAGAAAACTCACACAGGCAATACATGTAGTCATATCAGAAAATCTCTTAAAGGTAACCTCAAAAGCTGAGGGCAACAGCAACAAACATACATACATACAGCAAACAATACCCCACAATCACTGAGTCCTCACAGTTCTTTAATAGGCACCTGGAGGCCTAATGTGAGTAACAGGTGATCACTGTTGCTGGTGATTGAGGGAATAATGATGGAACAGTGACTTCAGTAGGTAGGCGACGCCGACAGTCAGATCCTGGATGCATCATTACTAATGTTGAAACCTAGATTTCCCATACCATATTTGTCCTTCATAGGGTTCATCTGGACACATTTTTTTGTGTGTGTGATTTTCCCCATTTTCCTCCCTTCCCAATTCCCTCACTAATCCTGCCTTATTGGCAGCTCCGCAACTCCCTGCACAGATCTTTGGGATGGCGAAGGGTGCGCAACCACATGTCACTCTAGCTGCCAATTCATTTTGCACTGCAAGTTTAACACAGAAGCCTTTAGTCAGATCATGCACAGGATAATTACGTTCACAAACTATGCTTCTGTGATTGAACCCACAGGCGCACAATCTTGACACAAGGAGTCGCTGCAGAGCAACGTGGCAGGATAGATAATCTGATTTATCTAACCCAAATCCTGGGCATTGCTATGCCAATATGCACTGCCTTGTGCAGGAGGCCCGGGGAAAGTCAGATAACCCATAGTCAGGCTTGAACCCATGACTATCATGATGTAGACTGTTGTGCACTGCAGTAACTTAGCTCACTTTGCCACGCGGACCCTCAGGACTGCATTTCTAAGCTAAACCAGGGAATTCTTCATGCAGTAATAACTCAGTACAAAATCTCTCTTTCACCATATGCCGGTACTTAGGTAGCCACTACACTTTAGAACTGTTATACCTGTGACACTGTTGTTTATATATTGTATTAGTATGTGTTGTTTTTGCTTTAGTAGTTTTGTTATTGAAGCAGTCAACTAAAACCTCACAAAATTAAAAAAGAATGTAATTATCAATGTACCTCAGGTGGGGGCAAAGATAAAAAACATGTACCATCACCATGAATGCTTTTTGAATCCACAAAGCCAAT
This sequence comes from Umbra pygmaea, assembly GCA_016801145.1. Lineage (NCBI taxonomy): Eukaryota > Metazoa > Chordata > Actinopteri > Esociformes > Umbridae > Umbra > Umbra pygmaea. The sequence goes on from JACXGM010033320.1 coordinate 1,338, forward strand.
TTTGAAAAGGGAAAGAGTCACAATAGCCTAGATTTCTTGTGTAGACCACTGACTAAAAGGAGGAGGATTAAAGCCAGAAAGCTCTCTGTTTTTCTGATAAAAACCTCCTCTAGTCCTGACAGTTCAAAGAGAATATTACACATCAAAGGGAAATGTAACCGCAGCGTCTCAGATGAAAAAGGAGAAAGTGCATCCATACATACAAACATTTGAAGTAGAATGGGCAGAATGAATGTTGCAGAGGTTTCTGAAACAAAGTTTTATACAGAGTCATGGGAAAGCTTACAAATTCATAGAAATCTCACTAAATTGTCTGGTTTTCCTGAAATGTCTGTTGGAGTATTCCTCATAAGGGAATATGCCGGAAAACTGTTATCCTCATAAAACCCAGTTGGAGGATTCATAGAATAAGACAAAATACAGTATCCTCAAAAAACTCAGTAGGAATCCTCCAATAAAAAATAAGCTGAAAATCTGAAGCACAAAGGGATTTTTTTACACATTGTATACATAACATATTTATATTCTCTCTACAGGCACATTATCACTTGTAAGATTCTAAAGTTGGAGACATTACTTTCGCAGAATACCTCAATGGAGAGTTCCTGATTCAATGTGTATTCCCTATGAACTCTTAATAACAACAATAATGAATATTTGTAAACTTTTCCCTAACTTTCATGCAAGTGTTTCAACCGCCAAAATCAGACCATGTACTTTACAGTATCATGTATCCTTGTCAACTAAATACAATAATTTTGAATCCTCCAGAACTTAAAATATGTCAACCTCTGATGTACTGTATTTTAGAAAACACCCTAATCATTGGGTGAAAGCACATCTAATATTATGAACTCTATTGTTAGTACTGTATATTGTACTGAAACCTGAACAAGGTAACATAACATTACAGTGGGACAACCCATGTTTTATTTGCTGCTGTAAAGCATTTACTAGTACTAGAACACTGGTCCTAGCACAACATGTAGTTAGCAGACAGTTAAGTAGTTAGCAGGCTACTGTTATCAGGGTTCTGTAAAAGGATCACTCCAGACCCTTAAACACCCCAACATCATTGTGCCAGTCCTGTATCCAACCTGTCAGACTCTTCTCAGTGCATGATGTACTTCCAAAAATGGCCACTGATAGTGACCAGAAATGTTGCCAGTGATGAAACTACAGCTATATTCAGGGGAAGCGTTTGGTTGACTTTATTTGTCTCGCCCATGAATTGAGTTGATTGGAAAATAATATATCCCTAGTGAGTTTGAGTATACTATGTATTGCATATTGCATTCCTCCATTAAAAATCTACGTAGCTAAATATGAGCAAAAATAAATATGATCGTTAGAGCAGGGTTTTTTGTACAATGTCCAGTGCAAGTGATGAAAAACCCAAAAAGCTGGATGATTTCAACTTTGATCAAGCGTTATTGAACGGTAATATACAACCATACGTGTTTGAATCGGAATACATTGAGGAAGAAGTATGGGAAAGGCAATCATTTTATCAGATGAATACAAGCTGCTGCTTTGGAAGTGGCCACCATGGAAGATATTGTTGAGCCTAGGACAAACTCAAACTGGTAGTGTTTATGGAAACTACCCAACAATGGCCACAGAGACAGAAAGTGTTTGTGGTAAAGAGTCACCCTCACCAATTCACCACCGACAGGCTAATGGTGGATTTTGCTATTTCTTTGCTCATGGGCAGAGCATTAGAATGGGCTACGGCTCTATGGTCAGTGGGTCATAGCTGTCTGAACACAGAGTTGGAATTCCTAAAAGCCGTTAATGAAGTATTCGAACACTGAACAGTAGGTAATAATGAACCGTGCTGTCCTCTCATTCACCCGGACTGATATAGGAACTGAGCCAACCAGCTGACAGAGATTAGGTCCCCAACCAGTACCAGGCGAAAGAGAGGAAGGCAATACACACATAATATAATACCAGAACAAAAAAACACCATGCATATGCACTGAATAGTAAACACAAAAGACTGAACACAAATATATACATAGTAATACACAAACATGTACTTGAATCCATGTCTCAGTTCATGTCTATTCCAGCCCACCCTGGGCCCCAGGGACTCACCCCCAGGTGAGGCCGGAAAAAGAAAAAGCGCCCCAAAACAACATGGGTGCGCCCCCACCCATCCCCAAGGTGGAGGTTCAGCAGGCGGGCGCAGCAGCCAGGGCAGCTTCCATAACTCTGCTGCTGATAGCCCCTATTGCTCGGCGGTACACTCCGCCGGCGATGCAGCCCCGGCAGAACCCGGCAACGAGACAGCCCCGGCAGATCCCGGCGGCGAGACAGCCCCGGCAGACCCCGGCAGCGAGACAGCCCTGGCAGAACCCGGTGGCTCGGCGGCGGCAGCAGACCCCTGTAGCTCGGACATCACCTGCTGGACCATCTCTTCAGGCCACCCCGCGGGAGGTAGGAGCGGCTCTTCTAGCGGAGCCAGCTGAGGAGGGGTCCTTCACGGAACTGGCTGAGGTGGAGCCTGGTGATGGTGGTGTGTGGAGGACCCTGGCAGCATGCCGGCTGGCTCCGGAAACTGCACACTGGCTTCTGCCCTCAGGCTTGTCACTATCAGCACGTCTCTCAGGTGCGACACCTCTGCGTCCACCTCCCGTCAAACGGCCCGTGCCTCTCTGATGGCAGCATCCTTGACCGCATAGCTCCCCCACAAAAATTCCTTGGCAGAATTCAGGCTGCCAATAAGGGAAAGCGCTGCTTGTGGGCTCAACTGCGCTCTTCCCATGGTGTTGTTAAAGGAAGAGCGCAGTCTTTTGCCTGATGTCCCGAGGTCTCTCCGTTTGGTCGGCGGTTCATTCTGTCACGGTAGTGTGGTGAAAGGAGAGAGGAGGACTCAGGCAGGCAATTGGCTAATGTGTTTGCTGGTTTTATTAAGATGGATCCGGAACCAGAGTTAGCAGATTGCAGGTTACAGCCTAGTCGAACACGTTTGTAACTAGAATACTGAGACATAGCCTACGTGCACTCAACAGCGGCACGGACACTGAATGGCTATACTCAATACTCAAGAATACTTCTCCGGGAAATACGCACACTCTACTCAGACAACACGAGTAACTAGCACAACGTCAGGAAAGGATATAAAATGACAGTATAAGGCAATATAACAGACAATATAAACAGAAAGTTACGCATTACGTACGCACTTAGGCGACTCCCTTATCACAACACGACTAGCTAGTACTCCGGATCGACCTCCAAATCATATACAGCACTTCACACCGAACAGTAGGTAATAATGAACCACACCCACCTCTCATTCACCCGGACTGATATAGGAACTGAGCCAACCAGCTGACAGAGATAAGGTAATTAGATCAACTCTGTTCCTTGAGCCACTTTTTGGCATGACAAAGGACTGATGGTACTGCTCACTTTGTCTTCTCCAGACAAGGTGTTTTCCGGATGGCCCAAACAATCGGAAAGGGGATTCATCAGAGAAAATAACTTGAACTGTAAGCAAATTGTGTTTGATTTTAGTTTGCATTGCCAGCTGTAAGTCTTGCTCATTGATCTGCATGAATGACCGCAAAACCTCTTGCCATGGAATATTCCAAGTCACAGTTCAGCTCATGTAGCACAGAGTTTGTAGTTTGATTAGTCGAGTCAGTTTTCAGAAGATGGCACCTGGCTGTATACATGAACAGTATTGTCTTTTAAACTATATTTCTAATAAACTGTCTATAGACTTACAAAGTTCTCAATACTTCGGTTTGTATGTAGGGACCCTCATTATGCTACAATGGAAGTGAGGTCCTTTTGTGGGCCTTGTTAGTGGTATATAATAGCAATTTATTTTTACTTCATCCATGCCCACACAACTAGCATTATAAGGTAATTATCAGTTTGCACTAAAACTGGGCACATTTGATTAACATGAAAACATATCCCAGAGAACGGTTGACTCGGTACAAATGTGTTCTTAACCCTAGGTTCATTTTGTGCCAGAGTTGTCCTTTAAGCTGTCAGTCTCCACTGTGAGGAACATAGTGAGGAAATGGAAGACCACAGGTACAGTTCTTCTTAAGGCCATAAGTAAAATATCGGAGAGGCAAAGGTGAAGGATGGTGAGAATGGTCAAAAACAGCCCACAGACCACCTCCAAAGACCTACAATATCATCTTGCCGTGGATGGTGTCACTGTGCATTGTTCAGGAATTCAGTGCACTTTGCACAAGGAGAAGCTGTACGGGAGAGTGATGCGTAATAAGCCTTTTCTGCACACACGCCATCAACAGAGTAGCTTGAATTACAAATTACTAAGCCATTTTCATCCAGCCTATCAAATACAAATTACAAAATACTATTTTGTATATATACAGGTCCTTCTCAAGAAATTAGCATATTGTGATAAAGTTCATAATTTTTATAATGTAATGATAAAAATTAAACTTTCATATATTTTAGAATCATAGCACACAAACAGAAATATTTCAGGTCATTTATTGTTTTAATACTGATGATTTTAGCATACAGCTCATGAAAACCCAAAATTTTTCAGTTGGTGTGCAATGAATCTAATTTTTATCATTACATTATGGAAAATAATGAACTTTATCACAATATGCTAATTTCTTGAGAAGGACCTGTATAGTATCTCAGAAAATATGTATATCTAAACATATATATTTATTTTGTGTCCGAAGCCATTATTTTCAGATTTTTTTATATACTCAATAAAATATAAAATTATTTTATGATATCTACTTTGAGAAGCCAATTTATTGTGTTATCCAAAGTATTTTATTTATCTTCTGAGTCCACTGTCCCCCTCACCAGCTTTAAATAATTACTATCAAAGCTACTGTCAGACTACACCTTGTCTCTGCCTATTTATGCCCTACATCCTTGATGGCACATTTTGCACATATTCACCTGTACAGCTGTCTTTGTATGATTTTGCACACTATCATTTGCACAGCTATCCTCAATGTTACCAATTCCAGTGTGGTTGTTTTTGACCTGTCATTTTGCATTCCAATTGATCTACAATATCTCTGCATCACTAGCTTAGACCAAATTTGTACAGAATGTACTGTATAAACACTCACTGGAATCTTCATTAGGTACACCTTGCTTGTATCAGGTTGGACCCCCTTTTGCCTTCAGAACTCTGTTTATTCTTCCTGGCATAGATTCAACCAGGTGTTGGAAACATTGCCTCATGCAGTTGCTGCACATTTGTCAGTTACACATCCATGATGCAAATCTCTTGTTCCACCACATCCCAAAGGTGCTTCATTGGATTGCTATCTATTGACTGTGGGGGCCATTTGAGTACAGTGAACTCATTATCATGTTCAAAAATCCAGTTTGAGATTATTTGATCTTTGTGACATGACACATTATCCTGCTGGAAGTACCCATTAGAAGATGGGTACACTGTGGTTTCAAAGAAATGGAAATTGTCAGCATCCATACTCAGGTAGGCTGTGGCATTCAAGCAATGCTCAATTGGTACTAAGGGGGCCAAAGTGTGCCAAGAAAATATTCCCCACACCACTACACCACCACCAGCCTGATCCATTGAAACAAGGCAGGATGGAGCCATGCTTTCATGGTGTTTATGTCAAATTCTGATCCTACCATCTGAATGTTGCAGCAGAAATCGAGACTCAGCAGACCAGGCAACATTTTTCTAATCTTCTATTGTCCAATTGTGGTGGGCCTGTGCAAATGCTGTTACCTGTTCCTAGCTGACAGGAGTGACACAGTGTGGTCTTCTGCTGCTATAGCCTATCTGCTTCAAGGAGAGTGGTTATTTGAGTTAAGGTTGCCTTTCTATCAGCTCGAAACCATCTGGCCACCTCTTCTGACCTCTGTATTCAACAAGGCATTTTTGCCCAGAGAATTTCCTCTAACTGGATATTTTCTCTTTTTCATACCATTCTCTGTAAACTCTAAAGATGGTTGTGTGTAAAACTTCCAGTAGATCAGCACTTTCTGAAATATTTAATCCAGCCCGTTAATGGCTCACTTAAATCAAGTTTCTTTCATATTCTGGTGCTTGATTTGAAATTCAGCAGATCGCCTTGACCATGTTTACTTGCCTAAATTCTTTGCCTTGCTGCCATGTGATTGGCTGATAAGATATTTGCATTACTGAGCAGTTGAACATGTGTAGGTGTACTTTTCAACTGCTAATGGAGTGGCCAGTGATTGTATAATTTCCTACCTTATACTGTGAGTATCCTGCATTCTGTATTTTGTACTTTTGTGGAACTTCAAGTGTAACTTGATGTTTTCTTGCATTTTGCGCTTAATGTTCTCAATCGCCCTGTTTAAATAAAGTTGAATTAATAAAGTACAATCTTTTGCATTGCACCTGTGTTTGTTCAGGTGTTTTTCTAGTGCATATTACTATACTGTTTTTTACAGGTACATGTCATTGTAAGTAATATACTGGCACCATGCATCATCCCTACTCAAAATTATCAAATAGGATCTCTAAAGTTAAATAATTCTTTGCATACAATCATGTCTGAACATTTGATGATCAGGGTAAATTTATTTATTCTGTGTCAACTAATGCAGATGGGAGTCATTTCTGTTTTGGCCATGTCACTCACTTCCAATATTTTTTTGTAACTTCTGCACTTTTGGCTGCAAAAAACAATTTTCGCGTGGGAGAAATCTATTTTATTTACATAATTTATTGGATTTATTTGTATTTTTTATCAAAATATTGTCATCGTTGGCAGTGATCCCGTGGAACTCCCGTCACACTCATCATCGGTTATAACGGTAACTTGACAGGCTGTTACATTTGAAATTCAGTCTTGTAAAATTTGGGATTGACCTCCACAAGATGTGATCCTAGTGATGCTCAAAAACAAAATGTAATCACTGTTATCTTGCAAACTCCAGAGTTGACATATGAACCTGAGTGTAGAAATCCTATATGTATTAAGCTTGGTTTCTTACACCTAAATGTAAGGAGCCTACTGGATAAGCTAGATTTTGTTAAAATTCTGAGCAACCCTTTTGGAAACAAAACAACGGATGAGGATATTGTCTAGATGGTTATAATAATTTCACAGCAGATAGGATGGGTAAGGGCAGAGCAGATAAGCCACGGTGGTCCTTGGTGCAAGTATTGGTAATAGAATGTGTGCGGTGCTCACGCCGGGCCATCTTCGATATAAATTATGCTTTTACACTGCATTGCCTCTGTGTATTTCACTGCATAGTTTAATGAATCAGAATTACATCTAAAATCACTTTTTCACTTCTGTTTTGGCAGTATTTTTAAGAGGCAGCCTCTATGCATTGCTTTTCGCGAAAGGGTAAAGATCCACCCAAGGGGCCGAAAATGCTGGAATACTTGTGGGCCCAAAACATGCACTGGGCACCATCCACAGTTATGCCACTGCTTTAGATGTTAGTGACCACTGCCTACAGTATTTGTACTATACACCACATTCCAAATTATTATGCAAATTGGAATTAAATGTCATAAACATTAAATATTTAGTTTTTCAATCAAACTCATGGATTGTATTTTGTGTCTCCGGGCTCTTTGGATCACTGAAATCAATCTCAGACACCAATGATAATTAGTTTGCCACGTGAGCCCAATTAAAGGAAAACTCATTAAGAAGGATGTTCCACATTATTAACCCGGCCACAGGATTCAAGCAATATGGGAAAGAAAAAGGATCTATCCACTGCGGAAAAACATCAAATAGTGCAATACCTTGGACAAGGTATAAAAACATTAGATATTTCACGAAAACATAAGCATGTTCATCATACTGTGAAGAGATTTGTGGCTGATTCAGAGCACAGAGGGGTTCTTGCAGATAAAGGCATAATGAGGAATGTTACTACCAAACAAATTAATTGGATTAAGAGAGTAACTAGTAAAATGCCATTACAAAGCAGCAATAAGTATTTGAAGCTGCTGGTGATCCTCCAGAGGCTTGCAGTTGTGCATAAACCTAATATTCGGCCACTCCTAACCAGTGAAGCCGGTCATTGCGTTACTTAGTAATGCGTTACTCTAATCTGACTACTTTTTTCAATAATGAGTAATCTAACGTGTTACTATTTTCAAACAAGTAATCAGATTAAAGTTACTTATCCAAGTCACTGTGCATTACTATTTTGTCATTTTCCTTAGTAAAAATATATATTTTTGCTTTATTCTTGTGTCTCGGAGAGTGAAGTCACGTATGCGACAAGTCACATTTTCAGCATGAGGACAGTGAAAGCTGGCGCTAGCTATAGGTAAGAACCATTCGCCTGGCAACACTAGCAACACACACTCTGATTTTCCTTTTCAAAATAATAGCGCTCATAATACATTATAATAATCATTGTTAATTCATTACATAGATAGGTAGTGTGTCCATGTTCATGTGTTGCTAAAATTAGTCTATTGTTTGATAAAACAGACTCTAGTGAATGTTTTTCAAATGTAATCATGTTTTCACATGAGACACTGACAATATATATAATCAATTTGTGTGTACAATGTATTTTACACATTACTCTTGTTAATAAAAAGTTATTAAAAACATGTTAAATTATTAATTTCTATATTTTTATTTTTGCTATCATGTTTCTTTACACACAATACAATTGCAATTGTTTACAATTCACTAGCTTTATAATGAAGTAACAATGATTATTGCAGTGAATTAAAATGTGCGCTATTATTTTGAAAAAAACAGGTTAAAAATAATTTATTAGTTACATTTATAAACAATGTAGATTATAAATAGTATGTTTTGCCATTACAGTGTTAACATTTAAATATGTCAGGTCAAGAAAGACTGTCTTTATTTTATAATTTAGAAAAACAAGTATTTTTGTTAAGTGAAGTCAAGAAAGACTGTCTTTTTTTAAGGAAATAGTTTTTAAGTTCAAATTAAAAATGTCAGGAGATACATTGTTGATGTTACTGTTAAAAATGCACTTCCAATAAAGTGAGTGTTGGCAAAACTGGGGGTGTAGTCGGCAGCTACTGAATGTACTAATAAAGTAACTTGTAATCTAACTTAGTTACTGTTATAATCAAGTTGTCTGTAAAGTAACTAAGTTACTTTTTAATGGAGTAATCAGTAATCAGATTACTTTTTCAAAGTAACTGTGGCAACACTGCCCCTAACCAATGAACACAAGCAGAAACCGTTACAGTGGGCCCAGAAATACATGAAGACTTATTTTCAAACCGTCTTATTTATGAGTCTTATGAGTGCCGTGCAACCCAGGATGGTCCAGATGGATGGAGTAGTGGATGGTTGGTGGATGGCTACCATGTCCCAATAAGGCTGCGACACCAGCAAGGAGGTGGCGGAGTAATGTTTTGGGCCGGAATCATGGGGAGAGAGCTGATAGGCCCCATTAGGGTCCCTGAAGTTGTGAAAATGACCTTGGTAAAGTATATAGGGTTTCTGACTGACCACTTTCTTGTATGGTACGAAATGAAGAACCATGCCTTCTGTAGCAAAATCATGCATGATAATGCATCTCATGCTGCAAAGAATACCTCTGACATTGGCTCATGGTATGGCCCCCATCCTCTCCTGACCTCAACTCTATTTAGAACCTTTGGAGCATCCTTAAGCAAAAGATATATGAGGGTGGTTGATCACATCAAAACAGCAGCTCTGGGAGGCTATTCTAACAGTCTGCAAAGACATTCAAGCAGAAGCTCTCCATAAACTCACAAGTTCAATGGATACAATAATTGTGAAGGTGATATCAAAGAAGGGCTCCTATGTAAACATGTAACTTGCCCTTTTAAGATATGTTTGATTGAAATAGATTTTGATTTCAGCAAATATGACCTCCTAATGCTACAAATTCAACAAACGACAATTTTTAGTTCTTTACAACCTATAAAATGTTTTGAAACTCTGTTGTGCATAATAGTTTGGAACAGTGCATTTTGAAAAGAAAATACTGTTTTCATAGGGGGGTTTGTTCAATGAAATTCAACTTATACCCTAATGGTTGGTGACTTGAATATTATACTGACTGTCATTTGCATAGACTATTTAGGAAAATCAGTGTAAAACATAATTTGCAACGCGGTGTAGCAGCAAACCTATCCTACAGCCCCTGTTGGAAACAATACCTCACAAAGAGGGTTAGGTCCAGTCTCCACACTAGATGGAACAAAACACAGGGGTATTGCATCTCCCTATAATGCGTTGTTAATTGGGAGACTAGTGTATACACCGGTGTGGGAGAGAGACAGTGATGTTAGAAGGCCGGGATGCCGACCGCTGGTTCCTCCTCACGCTAGCATGGGTTGCTCCAGGACAGGATGTAACAGATGTCCTAGGGTGGGACACCTGTTCCAGTGAACTGAGTTTGGACTCCTTAATATAGATATGTGTTTCTGGACTCATTTGTTGTATATCATTGCTTTATTGTTTATAGTGGGTAGTGTGTGTTGATATTATGCCAGTATATGCACTGAGGAATTATGTTGAGATCATTCATGTTAAGTATTATGGTGTGGTGTGCCTTCCCCTCATTCACCTGGTGCTAGTGTAGTCGGGAGTAAAAGGATACAATTAATGTGCACTTATGAAGTTGAAGCATTAATAATTAATGTATTTCCTTTTCTCCCGTTGCAATCGTCTGGGTTAAGAACGGAGAAATGCTTAATAAATGCCTATAGAGGATTTATAGAATAGACGTGGTTGGATATTTCCTAACTAACTCTCTGACCTCATAATGATAATTTATCCGTGTGTAAACAGCTACGGACTGAAATACCACAGAACCGGGAAACTAGAGCGTTGCCCGCGAGTCAGACAAAGGAGTAGGCTACTTAACTCGAACTGTGTTCGTAATAACAGCTGAAAGATAGGAGCAGACCGCAACAAGATAACTTACATGAATTACTATCCCATTAATCCTCCACCGGAGAATGTTCTGGGAAAT
>JACXGM010033322.1:0-12008 GCA_016801145.1 Umbra pygmaea
CACAGAGAGAGACAAGCACAGAGAGAGACAAGCACAGAGAGAGACAAGCACAGAGAGACAGACAAGCACAGAGAGAGACAAGCACAGAGAGAGACAAGCACAGAGAGAGACAAGCACAGAGAGAGACAAGCACAGAGAGAGACAAGCACAGAGAGAAAGACAAGCACAGAGAGAAAGACAAGCACAGAGAGAGACAAGCACAGAGAGAAAGACAAGCACAGAGACAGACAAGCACAGAGAGAGACAAGCACAGAGAGAGACAAGCACAGAGAGAGACAAGCACAGAGAGAAAGACAAGCACAGAGAGAGACAAGCACAGGGAGAGACAAGCACAGAGAGACAGACAGAATGTGCATGAGTGTGTCTCACGGTCTTTCTGGTTTCCCCCCTCATCCAGGTAGATGTTGGTCTGCATGTTCCAGATGAATTGATGGCAGAGAAGCTGAGACTTCTGGGCTGCCCACAGGATGTACTCTCTCACATAGCCCATCTATTATAAACACACATGCGTCCACACACACACACCATCAGACAAACCCCAATGAACCTGAAATCATTAACCCATACAAACACACACACAAAGTTCACATACAATGCAACAACCTAAAACATATGCAAACACAAAAGCACAAATATACGAAGACACACTCAAAGCGAAATACCGTACCATAATGTATACAGTGTGTATGGTGTGCTTTACCTTATCATAATGTATACAGTGTGTATGGTGTGCTTTACCTTATCATAATGTATACAGTGTGTATGGTGTGCTTTACCTTATCATAATGTATACAGTGTGTATGGTGTGCTTTACCTTATCATAATGTATACAGTTTGTATGGTGTGCTTTACCTTATCATAATGTATACAGTGTGTATGGTTTGCTTTACATTATCATAATGTATACAGTGTGTATAATGTGCTTTACCTTATCATAACGTACACAGCGTGTATGGTGTGCTTTACATTATCATAATGTATACAGTGTGTATGGTGTGCTTTACCTTATCATAATGTATACAGTTTGTATGGTGTGCTTTACCTTATCATAATGTATACAGTGTGTATGGTTGGCTTTACCTTTTCATATTGTGTACAGTGAGTATGGTGTGCTTTACATTATCATAATGTATACAGTGTGTATGGTGTGCTTTACCTTATCATAGCGGAGGGCTTGAACTATTTGAGGAATGTAGAACAAGATGGCATCCTGACAAAAAGACAGGAGATCAAATTCTAACATATTGAACATATTGAAGGTGTCTTTGTGTATTTGTGTGTAATAAGAAAATGTTTGAGCCGAGAGACAGTGGTGAAGTGTGTGAGTTTGTATATCTTTGTTGACAAAATAAAGGTGTAAATAAGGGATACAAAATATACTGAAAGCATGTGATTTAATACCAGGGTGAAGTAACGTCCCATTAAGCTCAGTCCCTCTAGAAGTACATAACGTGTCAATTCTATCCCAAAGCACACTGAAGCTTTAGTGGCTCAAATACATATTAACACATTAGGTTTGTTTGTGTCTGCATGCACGTACTGGGGGGAAGGAGCGGAGTACTCTGACCCCATACTGAGCAGTGAGGGGGTGTGGGGGGTACATGGAGGAGAAGTAGGAAAGGCCAGTCGGGGGGTCAACCGGGGCCCAACACAGGATGTGGCTCAGCTCTGGAGAGTCTGCGTCGATGGTATGCCACGTCACTAGGAACTGGACACCAGAGAAAGAAAGAGATTAGATGCATACCAGAACTTCTGCAAATAAAAATATTTTTGGGTGTGAAAAATAAACTGTATCAATGGACTCATGGCTCAGCGACCTGACAAAAACATTACAACATGTTGTGACGCCTAATAACTATCTACATTTGTCATATTATGTTCTATGAATTGCTGTGTTTATAAGTCAGGGCAATAGTGTATTCAGAGAGAAACAATGTGTTCAGCTCATTTTTTGTGGAATTACTATGAACAATGATGCCAACTACTTTATAACACCAAAAACACTGTATGGCAGTTAAAAGGGATACAGACTGTATGTATTTTGTGTGTCGAGGAAATTATGGACAGGGATATTCTAGAATTTAGCCAAAGTCTTAAAATTTTTGTGTATAACTCATTTTCTGATTTTGACTATAATACATGTATTTTTTATCTGTGATTGTAAAAAATGCACTGCTCAAAATGAAGGGAACACACAATCATCAGGGTACAACACCAAGTGAATTAAACTTCAGGGATATCAATCTGTCCAGTTAGGAAGCATAAGTGATTGTGAATCAATGTCACCTGTTGTCGTGCAAATGAAAGTGACAGCAGGTGCACTGGAGAGGCAACAGCAAGACAACCCCCACAAAGGGACTGGGTTTGCGGGTGGTGCTCACAGACAATGGCTATCCTTATCCTTCCTGACTGACTGCATTTTGCTAGCATCCTTGTCACTACTGGTTTCATGACACGGTACCTGCAGCCCATTCAGGTTGTACAGGTCATCCAGCTCCTTCAGAATGCCACATTCATACGTGCCCTCACAAGGTTTGTCTCCCAGTACAGTCTCAAGACCATGGAGGAGATACCAGGTGACGGGCCATTACACAAGGAGACCTGGACAGGGCCGTAGAAGGACATCAACCCAGCAGCAGGACCGGTATCTGCTCCTTTGTGTGAGGAGGAACAGGAGGAGCACTGCCAGAGCCCTACAAATGACATCCACCAGGGTACTGGTGTGCAAGTTTCTGAATAAATTGTCAAATAGACTCCATGATGGTGGCATGAGGGCCCGACGTCCTCTAGTGGGACCTGTGCTCACAGCCCAACACAGTGCAGCTCGATTGGCATTCACCAGAGAACAACAGAATTAGCAGGTCCACCATTGGTGCCCCTGTTCTAAGTCTTCACAGATGACAGCAGCTTCACACTGAGCACTGGACATGCCACACTGAGCACTGGACATGCCACACTGAGCACTGGACATGCCGTGTAGACCCAATGCTGGTACAGTGGGCCCTGGGTTCCTCTTAATGCAGGAAAATGCCCGACCTCATGTGGCCAGAGTGTGTAGGCAGTTCCTGGATGACAAAGGCATTGATGACATTGACTGGCCCTCATGTTCCCCAGACCTGAATACAATAGAGAACCTTTGGGATGTTATGTATCAGTGCATCCGATGACACCAAGCAGCGCCACAGACTGTCCAGGAGCTCACTGATGCCCTGATCCAGGTCTGGGAGGAGACACCATCCGCCATCTCATCAGGAGCATGCCCAGACATTGTCAGGAGTGCATACAGGCAGTAGTGTGTGTGGCCCCCACTTGAGTCACAATATGAGTTGCCGTGATGAAATTCAAGCAAGTTGGAACAGCCTGTGATTATTTCAATTGTTTACCTTGCTTTCGGTGTGAGATTCAATCAAGCCCACAATCCTTCATTGAACGTTGTCATTTTGTTCTCAATGAATTACAGTAAAGTACATGTACAGTACAGTAAAGATTTCATTCATCGAGACCCGATGTTTGTTTTGTTGTTCCCTTAATTGTTTTGAGCAGTGAATATATTTTATCTCAAGCTCATGTCAGTTGTTCGAAAAAACAAATTTGTCTTGTCCGGCTTTCGGTAAATGGACAAATCATAATTCCTTTTATATCTATATTGTATATGTACTCACTCAAATTGTTGAGATGGATTAGCTGTGTGGTGTTGTCAGGGTGCTGTCAAAGAAAAGCCTGGCACCACACTGGGACTGTCTGTCTTAATTAAACACATTTTTATTGCCTTTGATGATCTTTTCCTGCCTTTTATTTGTTGTATTATTTAATTTATTTTTGGTATTCCCTGTAAATAATTTAAAGATAAAAGACAAAAATCGATTTGTTTTCTGTTGTAAGCACTGTTTTGTTATTTGTTATGAGTCGTTTAATCAAGTATATTTTATGTTAAGAAATTCCAAGTTCCAATGTTTTCATGTTTCAATTCCCATTATTTTCCTGAATATTTCTCTCCTTCTTATTGGTCATGTCCAGTTCCCTCTAACCCTGTCTTTTCGGCAGCTCTGTAACTCCTTGGACAGATGTGGGACGGTAAAGGAAGCTCACATAGTTCATCCAACCACATGTCACCCAGCCGAACCTTTAGTCGGATCATGCAAATCACATGACGATGATTACGTTCACATTCAATGTACATGCACCAGATCTGCACACAAGGTGTCACTGGAGAGTGACGTGTTAGGACAGATAATCTGACTTATCTTATTTGCGCTGCCTCGTGCCACTTTGCCACACACACCTGAGAAAGCAAGCTTTTTATATGTACATTTATGAATATGTGATTAAACCTGTAACCTTTTCGAAAACTCTAAAAAAATTAAACAATTATGCTCTAGCTAGTTTAATTTCCGTCATGTAGATAGGTGAGGAGTGATATATTTCAGTGACCATAACGTGACAGTTATAATACTGCATACAATATATTGTTCTGCCAGTTGAACTTCATAGACACAAAGTTGCCTAATACCCTTTGCTGTGGTGGAGTTAATCAGCCTCTGAATAAACCTCCCGCTCCACCAATGAACGTAATCGGTCCCAAGAACAATATCTGGGGCAACCCCAGAGCACCATTAGTGAAAAGGGACTGGAACAACAGCCAGGGACTGTCAGACAGAATCACCTCCCACCTAACTGACTGCACCACTAAGGGAATTGTGGTCTTTTCCAGAGACTGGTACTATCCCTTAAGAGATACCCACAATCCACATTCCCTTTCCTCCTTCAAAAAGGTAGACAGGTAGAGCTCATTAGGTAGGTAACTAGTAAGGCCTACCCATGCAGAACTAAACACATTGTACAGAAACATTCAACAACAACAGTCTCTACAGAGACTACAGCCTTACTCCAAAACAACCTTAGACCATTGTTTTTCTGTCCTGGTCCTGGAACCACAAGGGCTGCATGTTTTTGCTTTTTTCACTGACAATAATAACTCATTGTCAATAGATTATTATAGTGGGCTCCAAAATTACTGGCAATGCACAAATACTACTTTAAAAACTTAAAACAATATAATTATAAAGATAAACTGAAAATACCAACATGTGAGAAACACTGTACTTTACTTATGTTGCAATGGACCAAATTCATTCAATTATTCAACACAAAATAAATGTAACCTAAATCAATGTTCCATAATTACTGGCACTCCTTATTCAGCACTTCGTGCAACCACATCTGGCAAGGATAACAGCATAGTATTTTCCTGTATTGTTTGACAAGGTTTAGGAACAAATTTGGAGGGATTTTGGACCATTCCTCAATGCAGATCCTTTCAGCATCCTTCACATTCTTGGGTTTGCGCTTATCAACTGCCCTTTTCAACTTAGCCCAAAGGTTTTGATTGGATTGAGTCCCAAAACATCACTGACCCACCACCATATTTCACCGTGGGTGCCTCTCCTCATATACATCTCTGTTCATGCCAATACTGTATACTGTATCTGACCAAAACGTTCAATTTTAGTCTAATCTGACCTTCTTCCAGTCATAATTTAAGTTACATTTGGCAAACTCAAAGAACTTGTGTCTGTGTCTTGGAGTCATAAAGGGCTTTCTTCTGGCAACCTTTCCAAAGAGGCAGTGGTTGTTGAGGTGGCGTCTGCTGGTGCTTTTTGAAACCTGGTGACCCTTTTTGAAACCTGGTGACCCTTTTTGAAACCTGGTGACCCTAAGACGCCACCAAGGCCTGCATTTCTTTCACAGTGATTCTTGGGGATTTTGGTGCTTTTGTCTCCATCCTCCTCCCTATCCTGGAGGGATGCATGTGCGTCCTCTATCCGTGAGGTTTTCAACTGTTCCATAACTTTTAAATGTTTTAATAATTGCCCTGACAGTGCTCAGGGGTACATTCAATGGTTTGTGGATCTTCTTATAGCCATTACCAGATTTATGAAGGTCTACGACCACCTGTCTCTTTTAAACTGCCAGTTCTTTTGTTTTCTTAATGGTGTTTGATGACAAAGGGATATTGCATGGGTGTTACCTCATTTTTATACCCTAGTGGAACAGGAAGTGAATGTACTGGCTCAATATAGTTCCTTACTAGACTTAGATTAATTTAAATGAGTGATATTTAATTCCTGGTTTAATTTTGGTAGATGTTATTTAGAATAAACTTTAAGGGTGCCATTGATTGGGTGCCATTATTTAATCAATAAATGTATTGATTGTATTGTAAATAATTATATTGTAATATATATATATATAATGTTACATTTTCTGATGCTGCCTTGTGCTCACCTTGACAGCCTCGGGTACGTCACAGACAGCGGCCGGGTCCAGACGCACGAGACGTGTCACCTCCGCCACAATTACCTCAGTGTTCTTGAACCTAATGGGATACATAACAGTTGAACCAACATGAATACAGCTATATCGTGACTAGGATCTATGTGTATCCATATGTGTTCACAGAATGTTTCACTTTGTGTCTGTCTGTTTGTGGTGTGTGGAAATATGTGTGCAAGTGCATGCATGTGTGTGAGTGTGTTTGTGTCTATAATATATCTTGCTGTGTGCATATTTTTTTCACAGATCAAATTTTGACCAGAAAAAGCTTTGGCTTTAGGGCTAGGTTAAATTTAGGCATAAATGTTTTGTTATTGAATCAGGTTAAGTCAGGTTAGGGAACATGGACTTTTCTGGTCGCCACAAGAATAGAAATCCAAGGTTGTTCGTGTGTACCTTGCAGGAAGCTGCAGTGCCAGATAAGGAGCTATACTCCAGGCCAGGTTGACATTGTCTTTCCACTGTTTCTCACTGAGGCTGATGTACTTGGACCTCCAGTTGGCAATGCTGGTCTCCACGGCCTGCTCTGTAGCGATGACCAGCTCTGGGGTGGACAGAGGGTTGTACCACGTAGTCAAGCGCTCAATCTCACTAGCCTACCAAGAGAGAGACGCCGATTGGTTACCCTTAGTCATAGGAAAATAAAGACAAATTCTGGCTCACTTCTTAAGTAACACTAACTGCACATTGTTTTGGGTGTGTAACGTTTACTAAGGACTTTAGATTCCCCCGCTCGTGTTGTTTCAAATGATTATTTTTCTTGTTTTTAGTAAAAAACGCTTTCCCAAACCAATGAAGCCCATAGCAAATAAACTGGATCGAAATGAGAGAGATTGACAGAAAAAAGAGCGTTAAAGCTCTGGCTGAAAGCCAGTAAAAAACAAAACGCTTGTGGGTGGAGGAACATCTGTGTAAAGAAATGCTACCAGTAGAGCCAGCAGCAGAGTCCTCCTCTTCATGTAGTACTTATGCAGCTGTGTTCCTCTGTTGCTTTTCTTTGACTGCCCTGGAAACAACAAGTATCAAACACAAATTAAACTATGGCTTAGGCACTCTGGTTCCTTAATGTCATGTGGCCTGAGCCTGGCTGCCAGGTAAAGTGGAACTCAACCTCTTTCATTATTTCCATCAGTGTAAACATTGGTGAAGGAGACAGTGGAGGGAAGTTGAAGGTGCAGCGTGTGCTACCTGATTTCTTGGAAATGGTGGACATGCCGGAGGACAGCGGGTACGTGTTGATCCAGCCCTGAGCCACCTGTTGTCTCTGGCCTACTGCTGCGTCTAAAGTGCTCCGGTGGTCTGTCACCATGCCAACGGAGAGACTGTTCACTGACATGTCTTGAGGGTCTGTTGTGGTTGCACACAGCCAGACATTGAACAACAGTGCCAACAGCAGGCAGGGTAAACAACTGCTAAGAAATCTCTGAATCAAACCTGATGTTTAGACTGATGATCTGCCTGTCATTGGCTTACATCCCAAATCACACCTAATCCATCTATGTAGTGCACTACCTTTTGTATGTAGCATTCAGCCCAGCATGCATCAACGCTGAAAAGGTTTTTGCATCACCTACTGTACATCACCTACTGTACATCACCTACTGTACATCACCTACTGTACATCACCTACTGTACATCACCTACTGTACATCACCTACTGTACATCACCTACTGTACATCACCTACTGTACATCACCTCAGTGTGTTTCTTCATTTATTTTTTTAACATTATAGCAAAACATAGAGAATGCTACTGACTGAAAACACTTCATCTAATGGATTTCACCATTTATTTATTTCTAGTATATTTTTCTCATGTCTAATTTCACCCTTAAAACATTGTCTCGTCGCCAACTCCTCTCAGGTGTGGGACAGTCCAAGATCGATCACATGCTTCCTTCATGCATCTGTTGGTAAGCTACCATGACAGGTTTCACAGGCGCCCGAGAAAGATGGACAAGGTAATTGTCTTCGACTCCATAACCCTTTACCCCGGGCAGCACTGCACGAATTTACACTGCACATAACAGACCTCCCAGGCATCGCTGCACATAACAGACCTCCAAGGCATCACTGCACATAACAGACCTCCCAGGCATTGATGGAAATGTCCTGACCAGGATTTGACCCCAGCCACCTTAAAGGAGTTGTCACTGAGGTAGGGACCACATACCACACGGGGCTCCATTTAAAAGAAAATCTCAAACTGGCATGTTGAAGGATCTGTCCCTGAGCAAGACACCTGAAGCGAATTGCTCCCTTGTTCCCAGGTCTCTGTAAACGAGTTTGTAGCTAACATTGGGAATGGCATACCTTGAGGCACCAGGTGTGCAGCAGCAATGTACTTCTTGTCGGACAGAAGGCTGGCGTAAAACCTGATCATGATGCTGATATCCTCCCTGAGTCTTTTATCGGTCTGGGTGGGGAACTTGGGAGCAACGCTGAGTAAAAGAGATATGCGTACAAGTTCTTTAAATAACAGATTGTAAAGTGGTGGATAGAGTCTCTCTAATTTAAAACATTTATTTTTCCACAGATTTTGTATTGATAAGGATCAACATTAGCCCCTGACTATTAAGTACAGTCCCTATTCTTCTTTGGGTCTAAACATTGCATAATAAATGTATGTGTATATACATAAAAATAAATAAATCCACTACTAATATATAAACATGAATAAATGTTATACATACATACATACATACATACATACATACATACATACATACATACATACATACATACATACATACATACATACATACATACATACATACATACATACATACATACAATACATATTGCAATGGGCGTTTATAAACACAACAATAAGATACTCAATATGCATTAAGATATGGAAGTAAATGCATAATGGAGATAATGTTGTGGTTTTCAAGCACATAGTTGAATCAATTGAACTTGGTCAAGGATCATCTTTTTGATTTTGCACCGCACCATAAAAAGACATACTTTTCAGTTAACTTTTTTAGAATGTGTTGGCAATGTGTTGGCATACACTATTCATAACACCTCAGAATAGGAGTGCTGACAAATAATACGTTTAGCATTGCTGATTGTAAAATTATACAGACCGCCTTATCCAATACACTGTATACAGAGACCATGTGAATAAACTGTATGGGGTGGATCATCATCGCCATCTAGTGGAGTCAAAGAGGTACAGATCATGAGGGACTGGCTGACCAGTGTGTGTACCTGAAGTAGTCAAACGCCGTGGAGTAGATTTTCTCTCTGAGGACATTTCTAATGGTGACATTGGTAACTACGTCTGCATGTAAGAGAGTTAGACCTAGAGTCAACAACCTAAAGAGAAAGAGGAATGGGAATATATAACAGCAGTAGAACTGGTAACAGTAGAAAATTGTGTCGATCTGTGTGTGGTTGTGTATGTGTCCCTGTATCTTAGTAAAAAATCATGTATATCTGTGTGTAGTTGTGCATATGTCCCTGTATCTTAGTAGAAAATTGTGTCGATCTGTGTGTGGTTGGGTATGTGTATCTGTAACTTAGTAGAAAACTGTGTACATCTGTGTGGAGTTGTGTATGTGTACCTGTATCTTAGTAGAAAATCGTGTACATCTGTGTGTGGTTGTGTATGTGTACCTGTATCTTAGTAAAAATTATGTACATCTGTGGTTCTGTATGTGTACCTGTATCTTGGTCCAATGGCCGCCACATGGCGATTGATATTGCTCTTGTTACCCCCAACGTTGAGCGACAGCGACCTCTGCAGGACAGTGGTGAAGATCTCCACCTGGTCTGCACTGCAGTACTTGGCGATCTCAAACCTCTGCACCAGAAACTGGACAAGTACAGGGGAAGCTGTTACACAGGGAAAAATAAAACAATGCCTAGGGCTGCACTTCAGTCCAGAGGAAATACCAAGCAGTTTATTGAGGGATAGCAAGTCAAATCTAATAAATAAACAAAATAGAGTACACACTAATATTCACCATAGGCACATTGATACAGAGCATTTCTATAGCTAATAGCAAAAGTTAATTATTAAAATTAATAAACAGATCCAAGAAGTGGTTTCAGATCATGCTCTATATTAAGCCAGAGGGGAGCAAGTGTCTTTAAGGTTAAAATCCCAGCTGCCTCTCTTTTCAACAATACGTTGTCATGGTTACCTCCTCTCCTAGGACGGTGAAATGTTCTATTCCAATATAACAGAGAGATTAAATGGAAAGATTAATCTCAATGAAATGAGCAGCAACAAGGTATGTCACATTTTTACATGTAATGGTGCTACGATGTTCTGAGATTCGAACCTTCAATTCAGCTGGCGCCAGATATGGTAAATAAAATCATTTGGTGAATTTAATAGGTAGGAAATGTCTCTTCTACTGTAACTAACCAGCTACTGTAGGAGCACTAAATCTATGGATAAGCAGGTGATGTTGAAACCAGCCTTTCATATAATGACAAAATTATAGTGTAATTTTCAGGCTACAATTCAGAGTTAACTAGATGGGTCCTCAAAAAAGGCTTACGATGAAAAAGGCCAAAGTGTCTACTTTTGTTTGAAAGCAAATAACATTACCATGCAATAACCTATGACCAAAGCTTCGGTGAAATACTTCATAAAACGTTGCTAAAAGTCAGAGGTTCACTTGCTTATGGGGTCTTATAATTATAATTGAGTATAATTGACCACTGACCAATTACACAGTTTAAGAAAAAACGTTGAGTCTGTCAGTGTCTGTAGCCACTACCGTTGCTCCAGAAACATTGCTGCCTTCATCTTGATGACCAACAACCAATGATGATCATTATTGTTCCATTAACAGAACAAATTTAAGATCTAATACAAATCCATAATCTTTTTACCATTTTTTAAACATAAAATAAAACTTTAGATAAAATATTTCTACTTTTATGAAAGTACATTTGAATATAGTAGTGAGTAGTGACAGAATATTAACCTTTTGACTGGACAATTACTCATTCACTTAGATGACGTTTCTAGCTTTGAACCTGATGACATGGCTAACAAATGGCTGTCATATTTCTGGCTTCTTTTTTGTTTTTATAACTTTCCACTTAAAATAGAGATTAGAAAGTTTTCCACCAAGAAAAAGCAGAAACCTGCTAATTACTGTATCATATAATATACTGGGGAAAATATTGTTTGAAATCAATTACTTTCAAAATAGTTTGTTATTGTTAGCTCTTCCAAATAATTTTTCTAGATTGTTTTGGCCCGGTTGTTGGCAGTCCAAAAAGATACTGGAATGAAGCTCAGGAATACACAGTCTGACATGGAACTGACAATCTCATTTGATCCAATTAGCATGGGGTACTTTCATAATGAACGTGAAATTACAATTTCACTATAGGTGTAGAGGTGCAACCTCATATGTCCGGCACTAACCTAGTACATATAAAAAAGAAGTTTGTTTTGGTCACTTGGTAATTTTAGGGCAGGAAAGGTTATAAAAACAGGAATTCTGAACCACAAGTTTTATAAGGACATCTATAATGCAAAGTTAGCTAGTTAAATCCTGAGGCTAAAAGTTATGTAGCTTTCCCTGTTCAGCGATAATACTAGGAAATGTTTACAAATGGCATTTGCTCTCTCAGTTATGTATGCCACAGGTAGGATAGGCTATACAATAATACTAGGAAACGTTTACAAATGGCATTTGCTC
>JACXGM010033323.1:0-12320 GCA_016801145.1 Umbra pygmaea
CCCTGGATCTTCCCCATCAGGCTATCCCAGGCTTCTCTCACGTCCTTTCTCTCAATCCCCTCGTCATCCCATGGGGAAAACTCCTCTTCGTCCTCCGTGGACCAACGCTCCTCCAAGTCGAACAGCTCCTCGTCGGAGCTGTCTATGTCCCACATGCTAGCCAAGCGTGGTTGCTCCTTGGGCTGCGCACCTCTGACATATAATCCACCAAGAACCAGGGAAAGGCGTGCTTGTCCGGGTCCCGGTCTCTTTCGGTGGTGAGGCATCCTTCGCTGTCTCGTATTGTAGAAAGGTCAGTCAATCTGTCACGAATCCCTTGTATGTGTAGGAGTGAGAGACAGGCGCGAAGGTTGCAATAATCCACCACGTTTATTCACCAAGAAATAGCTTCAAAAAAACAATACTGCCACGTGGGGCTTCTTAACGAAATAAGAGACACACACAGTAACATGCGTCATGGAACATTGACTGACAAGGACAAGGCGGAAACACAAGGGCTAAATACACATACAAATGAGACTAACTGACTACACCTGGGAATAGACATTACTAGGCAACAATCTATAGGGTAATGAAAACATGTGACTAGACAAGGAAGTAAACAATGACGTAACTGCATAAATCAAGACCATAACACTTACATGAAACAACCACAAGGGGAAAACTAAAACACAATACCTAGGGGAGAAACTATAACATGAAACACACATAGGGAAGCAACCCACATAACTAAACAGTCTAACAAAACCACTGTGAAACCACTGAATACATGGAAGACAACATAGGGAAACTAACAGAACATAAAGGAGTCCATACCCAGCCCTCCGTTGGGCCGGATGTTACACAGGAATAACATAGTACTGAACTTCTGGGTCAAAATATTTCAGAATAGAATCCACGATTACTCTGGAGTTTCACATATTATTTCTGAATTTTTTGGTGTAGATTATCACTGTGTAAACATGTATTGTTTGCTAATTTCCATATGTTTTTCTGTTGAACATGTGGTTCTCGCAATCAAGGATGTGTTCACCTTAGTAATCTTACAAACATAAAGCCCTAATTTCTGTCTCAATTGAAAAAGATTACAAAAAAGAGAATTGATATGGGACTACTAAATGAGTGATCCTTTCCTTCAAAGTCAATCATTGTCAATGACCTAATTACGGATCATAACTTGATATGATTGGCCTGTGTGAAACCTGGCTTAAGCCTAATTAATTATTGCCCATAATGAGGCCTCTTCAAAGCACCGTGTGACAACTGCTGTTGTGAACAGGCTTTACAGACTACATTCGATTGATTGATTGAATCAGTTCTTTGGTGCAGCCCTTGCCACTGACTTTTCTATTGATGGTGTAAGTGCAGTGCATTGGCACGGGATTCCAGAGGATTACTCTTAAATTGATGCAGGATTCATTTATTCAATTCCTGATTTCAGTAATAAAATGATTTATTGGAGGTCAACTGTTACTTTATCTCTTATGTCTACATAGGTGAGAAACAAATGTGGAACACTGGAAAGGTGGCAGCCCCTAGTGTATTGTTCATTGTTTGTATCGCTGTGTCTGTTCAGGGCGGAACTGTTGTTATCTATCTGTATTGCCACTATTACGGAAGTTGTGTAAGAACTCTGTAAGAAAAAATGTTTGTTAATGATCTTCACATTACTTTGTGATATAGTATTAGAATTTGTCTTCTATAACCCAAAGCAGACATCAGGGTGGCTTTCGTTAGTCTTTACTGATCTCTTTTATGGCTGACAGCGAATGAGCGAGAACCTGCTTGTTAGACAAGGCAATAAACATTTCAATGGACGGAATTGTGTCTGTATCTATATGGAGGGAGTTGCAGATGGCAAGCTTTTAGTGATGTTAGGGTGACACATTCATGGTATTTGAGAGCTTTGGTTGGCTGGGCTATATTGGCTTACACTAGGATATTCTGACTTGAGCAGGCTTCACTTATCATTGTTCATTCTGGCAGATTTTGGCAAGCCCCAGGTCTGGTCCTTATGTTGCCAGCAGTATGACCAATGCCGTCATGTGGTGGTTGTTGTTGTGGGTGGTATTAGGGGCAATTGCTTTAGTTACATGCCTCATTGTCGAATTTTCACACAACGTGGATTTATTTGCTTGTTTCAGTGTTCATTTAAATCAATCACTTTGTTCTGTAAGGAGATCAGTCACAAGATCAACCCATGGAAATGAACAAGAATCACCTAGAACTGTTCATGTTTGTTATAGAAATCGATGCCTTCATTCATCAATGTTTAACCAAGATTAAATTGATTCAAACACATATTCAAGATAGACCAATCAGCCATAACATTATGACCACTAACAGGTCAAGTGCATTACACTGATAATCTCCTTATCACGGCACCTGTCAGTGGGTGGGATATATTAGGCAGCAAGTCGGAGCAGTGGAAGAAGGTGGCCTGGTCTGATGAATCACGTTTTATTTTAAAGCATGTGGATGCTTTGGGCAATGTTTTGCTGGGAAACCTTGGGTCCTGCCATTCATGTGGATGTTACTTTAACACATACTACCTACCTCATCATTGTACAGACCATGTACACCCTTTCATGGAAATGGTATGCCCTGAATGCATTGGCCTCTTTCAGCAGGGTAATGCACCGTGCAACAAAGCAAAAAATGTTCAGGAATGGTTTAAGGTACACAAGAAGGAGTTCAAGGTGTTAACGTGTCCTCCAAATTCCCCAGAGCTCATTCCAATTCAATTCAGCATCTCTGGGATGTGCTGGAATAACAAGTCCCATCCATGGAGGCCCCACCTCACAACTTACAGTACTTAAAGGATCTGCTGCTTACATCTTGGTGCCAGATACCACAGCACAACTTCAGAGGTCTAGTGGAGTCCATGCATCCACGGGTCAGGGCTGATTTGGTGACAAAAAGGGGATCTACATCAATATTATGTAAAAATGTTTTGCATCTGTAGAAATATTTTGTGAATGTGTAAAAATGTTTTGCATCTGTAGAAATATTTTGTGAATGTGTAAAAAAGTTTTGCATCTGTACAAATGTTTTGTGAATGTGTAAAAAAGTTTTGCATCTGTAGAAATATTTTGTGAATGTGTAAAAAAGTTTTGTATCTGTAGAAATATTTTGTGAATGTCTGCAAATGTTTTGTGCAACACTGCAGTTACAAAACCAAAGTTACACGTTGCGAAATTTTGACTGTGTCAGAGCCCGTCTACGGAGAGCCTGTCCACTCCCTAATAAACCCAATTGAACCGAATTTGGTTGCAGTTCCACCACAGTTTCACTGGGGTTGATCGCATGTGAGTGCTAAATGAATGGGATTCTATAGCCGCTTTCCGACCAGGTAGTTACAGGAACATAGTTTTAGGAACAGTCCACTTCTAAACAGTTCTACTAACTACTCTCCCCCAAAACCGGTTTTGCTATTTGCATTCGCACTGGTCAAAGTGGCCATAGGAACTGGTAGGTGGGATAAGGGAGTGATGCAAGCACCGCAACAGGCTTTTATAGCGTCGGCACTAGACTTTTATTGTAGCGCCACATACAACAGCATTTCACAGTTTAATTTTTGTAACACTGGGTGTATGATTTGAGAGAAGTGTGTAAATCATCTTATGTATGTGGATGTGAGCTGGTTGTTTTCAGTCCAAGTAGTGCTGGGTTCTTTCCGCGGCTTGCTGTTCGTTCAGATTACAAGGCTGAAAACGACATTCAATACAATTTTATAAAAATAATGTTGTGATGATAATGTCCTAATTTGGAGTTCGAACCGCTGCGTTTAAAAACTAGGCTGGAGTCATACAAATTGAGTAGCTACTTAACTAAGAAACACAAAAGACGAAGGCTCCATCATAAAATGTAGCATTATACGCAATAGACAAACGAAGCGACCGGCATAATTTATAAATTGGACCAATCAACGTAGACCTAAGAAAAGGGAAAATGGAAAGACCCTGCTCTGAAGTAGGAGCTAAAATGGTTATAGGAACTGCGGTGTGAGGGACTAAATTATCCCCAAATTTCTCCTGTCGGAACACAAGAAAAAAAGGGTTATAGGAATGTTATGTTCTAGGAACTGCAAAAATCCCTGCTGTCGGAAAGCGGCTATTGGAGCTAAACAGCTAAATGTTTCTCTTTCGTTCCCGTGCACAAGAGGTCGCTCCCATGCCTGGACCAGAAGATGTCCCTCCCTCGCCGCGACCAGAAGAGGTCGCTCCCTCACCGCGACCAGAAGGGGTCGCTCCCTCACCGCGACCAGAAGAGGTCGCTCCCTCACTGCGACCAGAAGAGGTCGCTCCCTCACCGCGACCAGAAGAGGTCGCTCCAGCTCTGCCTCGACCACTAGAGGTTGCTCCAGCTTCGCCTCGACCCTTCAGAAGTCGCTCCCGCTCCGCCTCGACCACCACCACCAGAGGTCGCTCCCGCTCCGCCTCGACCACCAGAGTTCGCTCCCGCTCCGCCTCGACCACCAGATGTCGCTCCCGCTCCGCCTCGACCACCCGAGGTCGCTCCCGCTCCGCCTCGACCACCCGAGGTCGCTCCCGCTCCGCCTCGACCACCCGAGGTCGCTCCCGCTCCGCCTCGACCACCCGAAGTCGCTCCCGCTCCGCCTCGACCACCCGAGGTCGCTCCCGCTCCGCCTCGACCACCCGAGGTCGCTCCCGCTCCGCCTCGACAGCCAGAGGTTGCTCCCGCTCCGCCTTAACCACCACAGGTCTCCACCTTGCCTCAACCACCAGAGGTCTCCGCCTTGCCTCGACCACCAGAGGTCCCTTCAGATACATGATCCCCTGAAAAATGTGCCCTGCTCCCTAGGCCTTGCCTTGTCCCCGACCCTTGCCTTGTCCCCGACCCTTGCCTTGTCCCCGGGCCTGCCCTTGTCCCTGAGCCAGAACATTCCTTTGTTCCTCCTCCAGTCCCAGTGCCAGTGTCTGCCTCGGTTCCCGTGCCTGCCCTGTTCCCCGAGCTGGTGCCTGCCCTGTCCCAGAGCCATTGTCTGCACCTGTCTCTGTGCCATTGCCTTTCCCGGTCCCCGTGCCTTCTCTGGGTCCCCGTGCCTGCCCCGGTCCCCGTGCCTGTCCCGATCCCCGTTCCTGCCCCGGTCCCCGTTCCTGCCCCGGTCCCCGTTCCTGTCCCGGTCCCCGTGCCTGCCCTGGACCCCGTCCCTATGTCAGCCCTTGTCCCTGTCCCTGTGCCATCTTCTGCCCCTATCCATGTTTGGTGTCTGTCCAGGTGCCTGTGCTGTATCTGCCTTCATCTACAAGGCCTGTGCTCCTGCCTCGGCCTGACGAGAGTCCACCTGCCTGGCTGCCGCCTTCTGGTCCTTCGCTGCTGCCTCTGCTGGTCCTCCGCTGCTATATCCGCCTTCATCTGCCCGGCCTGCACTCCTGCCTCGACCTGACGAGCCTCCACCTGCCTGGCCGCCGCCTTCTGGGCCTCCGCTGCTGCCTCCGCCCGCCGGACCTCCGCTGCTGCCTCCGCCCGCCAGACCTTCGCTTCTGTCTCTGCCTGCTGGACCTCCGCTGCTGCCTCCGCCTGCCGGGCCTCCGCTGCTGCCTCTGCCCGCTGAGCGTCCGCTGCTGCCTCAGCCCGCCGGGCCTCCGCTGCTGCCTCCGCCCGCCGGGCCTCCACTTCTGCCTTCGCCCGCCCAGTCTCCTCCTTGGCCGGGTCCTGCCCGGTCTCTGCTTCGGTCGCCTCCTGTTTGGCGGCCTCCAGCCTGGCCTCCTCCTGCCCGGCTTCTGATTGTTTCGTCCCTATGTGGTGCATTGTCCCTGTGGGTCTGGGCCCATTGTTCCAGTGGTGCATGTTTTCTCGGTCCTGGACTTCCTTTTTTTGTGGCGCCTCTGGAGCTGCGCCTTGAGGGGGGGATCTGTAATGATCCCTTCCTCGCACCCACACTGCACCAGCCTTGGACTCTTGTGCTTTTGTTTCTGTAGTGTCTCTGTGTTAGTATTATGTTCATTTCAGTTTCTGTCTCCCTCTTGTGGTGTAATGTGGAACCCCATCCTAGTGTAGTGTAATTACACCCTTCTTGATCTTTATTAAACGTTCTCTATACTGTATACCTTGAGTGACTCTTTTTACCGGCCTAGACTCAGGAGTGATAGTCTAATTATATTTATTTTCTGAAATTACAGCCATGATCTGTTTCAATAAATGAAACAAACCTTTACCATGCATTTGTTTAACCAGCTCAGTTATGTGTTTTAAGGGAAACACTGACATCTATCCAAATTCATGTTGGCTTAGCCTATACTGTACAACACTAGGGTTTCCTGTGTGAGTACTCTAAACTCAGCAAAAGGAAAAGAAATGTCCACTCACATTTAGCACGCTCTGGCTCCATATGTATAATTCAATTAATTTAAATTTTTTTATTTATTTCTGCAAATTGTACGTGTAAATATGTGTATCAACTTAATAAATATTCAACAACTAAGACAAACTGACCAAGTTCCAGAGCCAACTGTCCAGAAAAAAACTATTACTGTACCAATGCCACAAAACAATCCGCCAAACTGCACCTAGACAAGCCTCAAAACTGCTGAAACAAAGTAATTTGAAGTGATGAGACTAAAATTCATTTTTTCGTCAACAATGCTTATGAAGTAATTTAAGCGTCACTACTGTGAAGCGTGGAGGTAGATCTTGTGGGGGTGTGTGAGGTTTGGTGAATTTGGTCAAAATTGAATGCAAGATAAATGCAATATGATATCTGAAAATATTGAAGGACAATTTGCAATGTCATTGATCCAAAACACTTGGCAAGTTGACCTTTCAACAGCAGAAAAAAATGAAGGTTCTGGAGTGGCCATCACAGTCTCCTGACCTTAATATCACTGAGTCACTTGGGAAATGTGAAATGTGCAGTTCATGAAAGATATTTGAAGAATACAGGAGCTGGAGGCTTTTTTCAGCTTTACCACCTGAGAAAAAAAAGGCCTCTTCCACAACTACATTATAACCAAAAACTGCTAGCCATCAAAAACATGAAAATCACAAACTTTGACCAGTAGTACTGGTATATATAGTACAGTATACTGTATATAGTATATACATAGTTAACACATGATACATTTTAGATTAACTAAATGTTTCATCGTTAGGACCCTGAATTAATGGCTACTTATCATAACTGGTGACATATATTAAAACTGTATTTTCGATTGAATAATTAATATAATGAATGTACCATGCATGTGCTTGCTTCTTTCAAAACTGAGATTGAAAGGAATTCTGGGAAGAGAATTAAATCAGCAAATTGGATTTGTTCTTCAATTCCCCTGTCCTCCATTGCTATACCATCTGGTGTTTTAAGATAAAACAAACAAAATTATGTGATTTCAAAGAGCTTAGGCTGCACTTCTATGACTCTACCATGCTCAGTACCATCACCAACCAATTCCTTCACACAGGCATCATTGCTGTGTGCAGCACGATAATTCAAACTGTGTTGTGTATTTTCATTTCCTTGAGGTTTGAGAATTGCAGATAGAACATGCGCAAACACAGAGTATACATATACATTTTCTGCTTTCATAACCTGCTTGATGATGCTTTAATCAAACTGACCCAAGGACAGGACTTAGATTTCCTTAGAATTTCTTGACTTGACTACTGTATATCTGATGGAGAGACTATGCACAGTTAATGGTGGACTGTATGAAGTAACTGGTATCCAGAGAAAATGCACCAATACAGCTAAAACTATGCATGCTACAAACGCTGTCCGTTTGTACCACCAAACCTCAATCAAAAATGCCTTTTTTTCCAAGTACTGTATTCTTCTGACTGTATAGAACAAACACGGGTGATTGGCAGCACAATGAATTTGAAGAGATGACAAGCCAGACAATTTCATGTGCTACCTACCCGTAGGGATCACGCTGGGCCCCATGAATCACATTTCTTACCTGCTTTCTCTCCTTCCTCTATGTTTTTTCTATCCTCGATATTTTATCTCCTCCATACCTAAATGAACACACTGCAAAATAATAATGTCTAAAAAATCTTATTCCGTTGGCAAAAAATAATATTTATCTTCTATTCAGGTAAAAGAAATATACCGTCCTTAAAATTAGACATTATTTACTTAGCAATTTATATTTGTATTAAATAATAACACTTGTTTTTAGTGAATATGCCCTGGCAACCTGTGTAATTTGTCTTGTTCCATTGGCAGATTATTTTAATTAATACAAGGAATGTCTTGTTTGTAATATATAGGATTATTTACAAATTTTTGTAGTGTCATTTTTGCAGTGCAATGATTGGGATTTACTATAGCTGTAGCCCAACACAACCACATTACATGTACATTCAGGCAGCCATTGCAGTGTTTCATCTGGTTCCCTGGCCTCTTCCCCCTCTGCTCTAAACAGACTGTGATTGAGCTGCCAAACCACATCATCAGAACTGGCCTTCCACTTACCAGGTCTGACCCGCTTGCCTGACTGCTGCATGCTGGGTAATTGAAAAAGGAAATGAAATGTAATTCGTTGTCTGCCAGCAGTCCACCTGATGGGATTTGATTAGTTCAGGACAGATAAAGATACCAGTGTATTCCCTGTGAGGTAAAAATCATACATTCATTTAGAGGCACACCACCCGAAACGACCAAATGTTTGTTATGGATGCATGTTCAAAGACATTGTGAAATAGTTTGCAGTGGAAGATTGTTTTGAAATTGACATTAAAGTTCACATTTAAGTTCTCAAATGTTTTCAGGGATAGACCATGTAGTGGCATCTGGAAGCTATACTCATTATTGTTGACTGGTTGCATGTAGTGGAATGTGTTTCCTTCAAAATGAATTGAAGGAAGTAGTGATGGGAGCTTCAGCATCATTTCTGCAAGGGAGTTCACTTACATAAAAGGCACAGCGCAACCGTAAGAGACAAAGATGGATTATAATAAGTGGGAGTTGAGAGAAATACGCTGGTGGTAAATGTTTTAACCTTTGGCACAGGCAGATACTACGTATATATCTCCCTGCTGATCACAGGTGAAAGACGACTGCACACAAAATTAGACCCATCATTGTGGGAAGGGCGCTGTGTGTGTGTGTGCGTGGCATGTTTAGTGAGATGCGTCTATGCTTAGTAATGCTCCAGGTGTGATAATGATATCTTAAGTACCACATGAACACATTAAGTATTAGTTATTGGAATATTGGAAATAAAACTTAAAGTTGATTGATATCAAGGTGTTTTTGTATTTTGAAATGTGTGTGTGTGTGTGTGGGTTGCATCTACATTAGTAATGACTGTGTTTTATTCTGATCATAATATCATAATTACAAAAATTGTTTGGAGGATTTTTATATATCCCCTGAATACTTGTACACACACAAAGATAAGGGGAACTTGTGCAGGAATTTGTGGAGTGGTCTAAGCTATCAAATACAGACCACACATGCCCCCTGGCAACGAGAGTTCATTCCCTGGCTCTGAGTGTCTGTGTCCTGTGTTCATTCCCCCTCTATATGCAGTACCTGTCTCACTAGCCTAATAATAAAAAATAAGCACCATATATACCTGATATTCTGATATGTTCCCTATCCAATAGAAGCCTCGCAATGCCGCCTGAAGCTGCTTGCAATGAAACACTACACGGATATCAGCAGTATGAAATAGACAGGCATTTAGGCCTGGGTTGCATGGATATCAGATACGACTTCTGAGGAGATGAGTGTGAATGATGCTATAGCCAGCATCCCCAAGTGGTGGAATATGTTGGCTTTAAAACTGTATGGAGAAAAAGGCATAGCGATTGTCTTGTTGTTGATGAATTTATATCTTGATGTAACCAGAGTTGTTTATAAGTAATCCAGATTGTTGTTTTAAATGAGTCAGCACATTTCCCCAAAAGAATTTGAAATCTCATATGACATCAAAACATGACACATTTCAATTTTAACATTTTCAAAGGGTATAGGGTTTCTGTAGGATTGTGATGAGGGCCGATAGCCTCACTAGGTCAGCAACACAGAATTAGGAAAGAGATGAGTAATATCAGCCTATATCTGTGTTTCTAGAGGATTTAGCAACTATGGTACTTTGAAATCTGCAAAAAATACATTTTGCACTTCCTAGTAAGTGTATTTCTAATTCTGTTTCAGTAGATGTTTCTAAATGAATGTATAAACACAAGTATGCTTTGTGTTTATATGATAGCTAGGAATTAAAGCATAGTTCTGTATGCAATGCAGGCTAATTATGGGAAACAGGTAACTTATCTATTGCCACACAGCGAATAATGTGCAACCAAAACATGTTTTTGCACCAACGGAAAACGTTAGTAGCGCAAGTGCCAAGGTTAGTGTAGAGCCCTGTACTGTGTAAGTTCCACTCTGTGTTCCTATTAGGGATGGGATCGATCCCAAAATATTGATACTAGCGATATAATGTCTTGTGTTTGAAGATTGATACAAGCGTCAATAGGATCGATACCACTTATAGTTTCTCCTCACGAATAGTGCCATGGGATCTTTTAGTGAACACAGAGAGTCACGACACCCGTTTAACGTCCCATCCGAAAGACGGCACTCTATGCAGAGCAGATGTCCCCATCACTACCCTGGGGCATTGGGATTGATCTTTAGACCAGAGAGAAGAGTGCCCCCTACTGGCCCTCCAACACCACTTCCAGTAGCATTGGTATCCCATTCAGGGACTTACCAGGCCCAACCCTGCTTAGCTTTAGAAGCAAACCAGCAGTGGAAAACAGGGCGCTATGCTACTGGCAAATACTTCATGTATCATGATACATATGTGAAAGTACATAATTAATAATAAATAGTATTGGTATCTGTATCAATATCGGCGATCTCGGCCCTGTATTACTTGGTATTGGATCAAACCCTAATTTTATAGTATCACCCACTCCTAGTTCCTAATCATCATTGTGAATGACCAAAACGACACATTTTTTAAAGATCTATTATATAAAATCATGGGCAAGTGATTTCCTTGAAACCATTCTTGTGAAATGATGGGGCATGCTTGTTCTATCCCTTTTGGAGCACATACTGTCACGACCGCCAGGACTGGATAGGGCTGTCTTGGCAGATAAAATGATGGTGTGATGGACTATTTGTTCTATGTACTTATTATTACTATTTACAGTGTGTTATGTAGTTGTTTTGGTTAATGTGTCGACCTCTGGGCACTGGGAGAGTGGTAGGCACTTGGTTACTCATTACACATTAATGGTGCATTGGATAAATACCCACACCGGCGCATAATGAGTAATCAAGATACCTATTTAATCGCAGTGTTCTGGAACGGTCGCCGCATTATATTGTGGAATTGTCCCTGTCGTGTGAGTAAGACATTTGTGGCCAAATTTATTGTGGATTCTGACGGACATTGTAAATTTTATCATTGATTGAGTCTTCACCTCGTTATGTGTCGTACATAATGGAATGTGTATGGTTGAACCAGGCATATGCTCTGTATGTTACCATCACTTCTGTGCCGCGTTAGAGCACAGTAGGTAATATATATCCTTTGTGCAGCTCCTGTGCACTATTGTTTATTCAGCTCTCCTGTTCATATGGCTATGTAACGTCAATGTTCATTAAACAACTTGAATGCTCCTCCCTCATCTGTCTCCATCTCTCCAACTGCAATTACACCTGCAACAACGCCACAACACCTGCGTTGTGACACAAACAAAGGTAATTGTTTTTACCAAGCTACTGTTTATAGGTTAGTAACATTAGGCCGATTCTTTCCTCTTGCAAACAGCTGATTGGATGTATAGAGTAGTACAAATGATGACCAACATAGTATTTCCATAAATACATGCTTAATTGGGGCAGGATTTTGTAAAATGGCATGCCAAATGATACAAGTTAAGCAAGCTGTTTAGTTCAGACGATCTTGGGTTATTTATCTTGGTACTTGTGCTCATTAGCATCTTGTATTCTCAGTAACATCATAGAGAATAATAGGGGACTCATCATAATCCCCATGAAAGCTAGCAGAAAAATATATATTGGAGAATATATATTTGTAATATATATAAAGAGCAACCAACAAGTTCATGTACAGTGCAGTGGCGCCCCCAGAAATCTTTCATGGGGTGGCCAGATGGGGCAACTCAAAAATGTAGGGTGGCACACCAAAACCAGTGTTACACAGGACAGAGACAAGGTTTACACAGGACAGAGACAAGGTTTACACAGGACAGAGACAAGGTTTACACAGGACAGAGACAAGGTTTACACAGGACAGAGACAAGGTTTACACAGGACAGAGACAAGGTTTACACAGGACAGAGACAAGGTTTACACAGGACAGAGACAA
>JACXGM010033324.1:0-12320 GCA_016801145.1 Umbra pygmaea
CTGAGTGGCCATCAATGCAGGTCTGGGCGAGGGGAGATTACGTGTCACCTTTACAAAAATGATCGGGTGCGCGCTTTATGCGCTAAAATACGGTAGCTTTCAACTTGGGGCGATGAAATCACGATGCGACCTCTACATCGAGATGTCTGTCAGCCATCGCCGATGGACGATGGCATCATCTATCGGCCCAACCCTAATGCCTTATCTAAAAATGCTCAGATAAATACTGTAGATGGCACCCAGGTAGACATAAAAGGCAACCCGAAGAATAGTACAGTAGGCTATATTTATTAAACAGCATTCCGCTTAATTTACCGGTGATCAGTGGAAAATATGCTTCTAAATATGATTGCATGACGTTGTAATATATATATATATATATATATAACTGACAGGTAGTCACTGTGGTGTCGACAAGAGCTACAGATCGCCTGCCACAAACTCCTCAATGTTCAAAATCCCTAATTATTAGTGAATAACCTCTGCTGCTGGTCTGCATCCCAAGCCCTTGATCTGTCAAATGTTGATTCAGTTTATCCTGGAAACTCTAAAACCTCAATTTTCTAAAAAGACATTTAAATCAAAACAAACATGACCAGCTGACCAATACCTTTTTACTTAAGAGTGAAACTGGTGAGTGAAGTTGTATTTGACAATACACAGACTTATAGTAAACCAATGGCTAAAATACAGAAAATGCATCTTTCCAAGCAATCCACAATTTCCTGCACTGTAATCAGTTACCCACCAGGCAATGATGAGTGTCATAAAACAGAATATAAAACATGTCATCACATTTTCAAAGTTCATGTCTAAAATATAGTTTAGACCATGGTGGCTTTCCTTCATAATAGCAATAACCCAGTCTATAAAAACATACAAGTCCTTGATAATTAGACCATATCACAGGTTATGTATTACAATTGCTTAAGTATTTCGCAGCATTTTCAGATATGTGAACAACTTCACATTTGTTGTTTTATAATTTGATTGCAAAATTATTTAGCATTTTGATACTCTGCTCTTTAGCTTCTGTTAAAGGAAAATACCACTGACATATTTTAATTGCTGTAATGCAAACTATAATATAACATGTTCCAAAATGTTTTTGTTTTTTCTGTGAGACTATTGGTCTATGAATTAAAATTATTTTACTCTCTGGGATGTGAGCCGGTACTTCTTACATCTGGTGTATTTATATGTTAATGCTTTGCCTAGATGGAACCTTCTAGTCCTGAGGCTTTGGTATATTCACTTTCAGTCAGTGGAGCAAATGAAATGATCCATGATGGCTTTTTAACTGAGCATGATAACTGTCAAATCCTGGTGTTGAAGCTGCAATAAGCAGGGCTGGATGAGTCCTTTAAGATCTGGCTGGTTTTAGAGCTCCTGTGTAAATGCACACAGAGAGCAATTTGTATGATTTACTAGGCTGAAGTGCAAGTTCACATGGCCGTGTAAATAGTAGGCAGTTATTTTCTTCCTCCCTGTCCTGGAACACTAGATGATACCAATAGCACATCTAAGTCTTTACATAACTATGACTTCATCCAAAGAATTTGTGTAACACGTGTAGGAGTTACAAGTTCAGTCCCACTTCAACTAGCTAATTCCGATTCAAATGCGTTCCTAAGAATGCAAAACATTGGGTCATCAATCCAGTTTATGCCTTGAATGTTTGCACTCGGTATATATGCAAAGTATGTTGTTTGGCAAAGTCATGTGTCATGAGTGGAAAGGACTTGGCCTATTTTTAAGTTTTTGTTATTTTAAACTGAACTGGATAGATATGCCATTTCTTTTTACGCCTACGTTTTAAATATGCACAAAAATAATAATAAGACATGAAAATAAGTAATCGCTTTGGTATGTTACTTAATACCATACTTAGTCAAACACCAGACACACCGACAATTAGCAAAGATGCTAAGAATAACATTCTTCTGGTATATAGAACAGCTTAAAAAAACATCATTTTCAATGAAGAGTTAATTAAATAGTAGCCTACTTGGTAGAATTATTTTTTTCCTTAAAACTGTCAATCCATTTAAAAATGTTATAATAAAATACCCCATCTACCGTGTTTTAGCGCATAAAGCAGGCACCCGATATTAACGCACACACATGTAGGGGGTGATAGCCCTTACCCCAGCCTGCTGCTGCTGCTACAAGCCGGTTGAATTGCGCTGGAATTCCACACAACGTAGAGTTATAGTTAATCTGTCTAATAAAATTATAAATTATTTTCAAAAACATGAAAGATTTTGTGCTAATTTTATAAGATTATATTTGCTGTATAAGTGAGTAGCCTATGTGATCTAACTAGGTTGATATTTATCCAGACACTTGTTGATTATTTTTGCCAGTGAGACTGGGCTATTCAGACATGAAAATATCACTTCAATAACCAATAGGCATGTTTGAATATTGAAATGCATGTTGAACCACAATTTATTCTGTATTCCACTTTAGGAATAGCTGGTCTATAACAATAGTACAGAACAAAAATAATGACTGTAGTTGTCTTGTTTAAAAAACATTCTGTATTGTGCACCACTGAATGTAGTGCGCATGTGGGGTTTGCCTTTTGTAAAAATGTGCATATTGAATGCGGTATTTTGGCTAAAATACAGTACTTTTGTCATTATGTATTTTGGCTAAAATACAGTACTTTTGTCATTATGTATTTTGGCTAAAATACAGTACTTTTGTCATTATGTATTTTGGCTAAAATACAGTACTTTTGTCATTATGTATTTTGGCTAAAATACAGTACTTTTGTCATTATGTGGCATCAATTTAGTTTGCATTTGGGATAAGTACTTAACATTTGAACAGTCTCTCTCAGGCCAGAAGTTCCAAAATTGTGGGGGCTGCAGAGATTTACTTGATTTGGGATTAATGGTGTTTCTTCTACAGTTGCAAATCAAATTATTCACCCCTCATTGCAAATTGGGTTTATTGTAAAGCTTTACAGACATTCAGCGGATAGCAAGGAACAAATCAAAGCAATTGTAATAACTCAACACAGTGAATGCTTCAAGTGGTTTGGCCAGATCCAACTGAAAATGTATTTCATTATGACTTCTCCAGTCTCAAAAATATTCAACCCCTTCACGGCAAGTATCACCCCAAATGAATGTTACTCTCCCCAGGGTGTTTCTGCATGTACACCAATGACCTAAGAGGCTAAAACAGGGACTGTCATGCAGAGAAATGCAGATGACATCAGTCTGGTTGATTTCACAGATGACAGTGCATTTCAAACAGACAATCACTTTTAGCACAAAGAAGCACTTGTCATTGACTTCTGCAGTGAGCCAGTTAGTCCTGGGTAGTGAACATGTGGAGAGTTATGCATTTTAGTCATTTAGCGGACGGTCATATCCAAAGCAATTACAGTAACTGAACAGCTAGGTAAAACAACTGCAACTAAGTCAGTGGATTCTATTATGGTAATTGAATAAGTACTCAGTGAAAGCCTGTAGTGTAAGAAGAGCATACAAATAATAAACATGAATCATAGTTTAAAAAGACAACCAAGGTGTTGGCCGTGGAAACTATTTAGGTACTTGGTGGGGCTTATGTAGCTGTGAACATGCATGGATTCACAGTATTTTAAAGGAAACAATCTGTCAACATTGAATGTTTCTCTTGCTTTGA
The DNA here is from genome assembly GCA_016801145.1 of Umbra pygmaea. Classification (NCBI taxonomy): domain Eukaryota; kingdom Metazoa; phylum Chordata; class Actinopteri; order Esociformes; family Umbridae; genus Umbra; species Umbra pygmaea. The sequence goes on from JACXGM010033324.1 coordinate 3,664, forward strand.
CTAAGAACTCAATGATAACATTGAGGTACTGGGTGGGATCTACCTACTGTAGGGGACTCTGCTAAGGAATGGGTGAAATTAGAGAATGGAAGAAGGTGGAATCAATTATGTTGGGAGTAGTGTTAAGTTGATGTTTACTCCTTTTTTTAGGTTAAAGTTCGCATTAAAGTAGGTTAGACCTTAGGGGAAAGGGAATTATAACCAATATACTGATCTTTCAGATATTGTTAATTTTTTACACTGTAAATTTAAGTTTAATTGTTGAATACATTGATGTTTCATGGTGTGTGAGCATAAAGTGTTCTACATCAACTCTCTTCTTGATATGTTGGCCTTCAGGAACAGAAATTATATTTGAAATCACTTCTGCTATGGCCAAATAACTAAGAAAGTTTTGTTCAAATCAAAAAGGGTGTAGTCAAAAGCAGGTTGGAAAAAAGCTGGTATAACCGGTTCCTTTTCTTTTTTTGGTTGTTGCCCTGAGCTTTTCCTCTTGAACTTGAAGCACACGCACGGCTCCAGGCACACGCACGGCTCCAGGCACACGCACGGCTTCTAGACACATTTTCTCAGATCCACTGTAGGAACGGATGTGTTCTAAGCCCAGACAGGATGTCAGACTAGGCCCAGTGTCCTCACATCTCCTCTCTCCCTCATCATTGTGTTTCTTCTTGTCCCCCTTTACCACAGCGCCCCTCTACAGCGGGGGAACGGCAGGCCCATACGCTTTGAGCCACTCATGCTGGACTTCCATGAACAGTGAGTGAACTTGGTCTGCTGTCTGGATGGATCTGACCTCAGTGTCTGGTGGTTGGGTTTTCACCAATTATGTTTTGTGCATCTCTGACTATGGACTTGTTTACACTTCGATCGATTCCGACAGGTTTCAGCAACATAAAAAAAATAGCTTGAGCCAATTTCCATACCGTTTGTATTTACACTGTCATGTCTTGAGACCGCAATCGCGCGTTTGTGGGTGTGTCATTCAACACGTCTTGAGCTGGGTGCGCTCAGAAACCAGCCCAGACCATTGACTTGCAGGGAAGAATTTCCCCCACTATTAGCAAAGCTCCAGATGGGATCTCTCATACGCTTCCTCCGGAGGTCGCGTGGAATTCGAGAGGGACCCACAAGTTTACACAGTACAACTGTCTCGTCTCGAAGTCGGCATGCGGATTCGAAAAATGTTGCTGAAAGCTATTTGAATCTATCATTGTGTAAAAAGGCACTAAGATGAGCTCATGGCATTGACAGGTATCAGGCCTGCTCTTATCTTACACATGGAAGGTTCCAGGGGCCCTGTTATATGATCATTTCCCTAGTTGTATCAAAATCTTTTGTTAGATGTAGGATCATGGAACTTAAACAGATATTCGTTAAGACTTTGCTTGTTTGACAGGTTTTACATGTTTTTTTCCCCTCCAGGCCTGTTGGGATGCCAAAAATGGAAAAAGTTTATTTGCACAATCCTAGTGCAGAAGAAATAAGTTTAATATCTATATCAGCAACAACTGCGCATTTTCATGCGTCATTCTTTCAAAACAGAGTAAGTACTAGTAGCTGATTAGCGTAGGGTCTATCTCCTCTCCTAGGCTTTCTTCATTGGTATGCACACATGGCTCATTCACACAGGCACTGAAATAAGAAGCCCTGTGTTTATCGATGGACACACATTTCTCAGGCCTTTCCCTGGTTTGTCTGTGTGACCTGACCAGCCTCTGTGTTTGTCTTAAGTGCTGGTTTTGTACGTTTTGAAAAACACAGTGTGACAAGAGGCACATGCTCTAAATGGCCAGCATACCTCTCTAGGGAGCTGGACATTATATTGTATTGCAGAACTCTTGATTTACAGCACTGACAGCAGTGTGCTCATTAGGAGCTCGTTAGGAAAGGCGATGAATGGCTGGCCTGTGTTCCTTAGCGTGTTGGTAGTATGAGGGTTATGATGCCGTAAAGTCATGGTCAAAAGTTTTGAGAATGATAAATACACTAATTTCCACAAAGTCTGCTCCCTGAGTGTTTGATTGCAATTTGCCTATACTCCAGAATGTCATGAAGAGTGATCAGATGAATTGCAATGAATTGCAAAGTCCCACCTTGCCATGAAAATAAACTTAATCACCCCCAAAAAACATTTCTACTGCATTTCAGCCGTCACAAAAGGACCAGCTGTTATCATGTCAGTGATGGCCTCGTTAACACAGGTGAGAGTGTTGACGACGACAAGGCTTGAGATCAGTCTGCCATGCTGATTGAGTTAGAATAACAGACTGGATGCTTTAAAAGGAGGGTGGTGCTTTAAATCATTTTTCTTCCTCTGTCAACCATGGTTACCTGCAAGGAAACGTACTGTCATTATTGCTTTGCACTGAAAGGGCAATGATATTGCTGCTAGTAAGATTGCACCTAAATCAACCATTTATGGGATCTTCAAGGAGAGAGGTTCAACTGTTGTGAAGAAGGTGTCAGGGTGCCCAAGAAATGTAGAAAGCATCAGGACCATCGCCTAAAGTTGATTCAGCTGAGAGATCGGGGCAATACCAGTGCAGAGCTTGCTCAGGTATGTCAGTAGGCAGGTGTGAGTGCATCTGCATGCACAGTGAGGCAAAGACTTTTAGAGGAAGGCCTGGTGTCAAGAAGGGCAGCAGAGAAGCTGCTACTCTCCAGGAAAATCAGGGATAGACTGATATTCTGCAAAAGGTACAGGGATTGGACTGCTGAGGACTGGGGTAAAGTTATTTTCTCTGAACCCCCTTTCCGATTGTTTGGCCCATCCGGAAAGCACCATGTCCGGAGAAGACAAGGTGTGTGCTACCATCAGTCCTGTGTCATGCCAACTGTAAAGCATCCTTAGACTATGTGCGGGGTTGCTTCTCAGCCAAGGGAGTTAGCTCACTCAGAATTTTTGCCTAAGAACACAGCCATGAATAAAGAATGGTACATGCACATCCTCCAAGAGCAACTTCTCCCAACCATCCAAGAACAGTTTGGTGACGACCAATGGCTATTCCAGCATGATGAGCACATTGCCATAAGGCAAAAGTGATAACTACACTGCGTTCCAAATTATTATGTAAACATAGGACCCCTTCTTTGATATCACCTTCACAATTCTTGCATCCATTGAACGTGTGAGTTTATGGAGAGTTTCTGCTTGAATTTCTTAGCAGGATGTCAGAATAGCCTCCCAGAGCTGCTGTTTTGATGCGAACTGACTCCCACCCTCATAGATCTTTTGTTGGAGGATGCTCCAAACGTTCTCAATAGGGTTGAGGTCAGGGTAGGATGGGGTCTACACCATGAGTTTCTTTCTTATGCCCATAGCAGCTAATGACAGAGGTATTCTTTGCAACATAAGATACATGAAGATGATTTTTCTATGGAAGGCACGCTTCTTCTTTTTGGAAGAAAGAACTGACAGTCAAATTCTATATACAGTATTTTGCCAAGGACATTTTCACACCTTCAGGGACCCTAAAGGGGCCTACCAGCTCTCTCCCCATGATTCCGGCCCAAAACATGACTCTGCCACCTCCTTGCTGACGTCGAAGCCTTTTGGACATGGTGGCCATCCACTTCTCCATCCATCTGGAACATCCAGGGTTGCAAGGTACTAATCAGTAAACAAGACTGTTTGAAAATTAGTCGTCATGTATTTCTGGGCCCACTGCAACCGTTTCTGCTTGTGAGCATTGGTTAGGGGTGGCCGACTAGTAATTTTTTGCACAACTCCAGCAGCTTCAAATAGCTGTTTGTAATGGCATTTTAGCAGATGCTCTCTTAATCCGATGAATTTGTCTGGCAGTAACCTTCCTCATTATGCCTTTATCTGCACAAACCCGTCTGTGCTCTGAATCAGCCACAGATCTCTTTTCATTAAATATCTAATGTTTTCATACCTTGTCCAAGGCATAGCACTACTTGACGTTTTCCGCAGCAGAGAGATCCTTTTTCTTTCCCATATTGCTTGAAACCTGTGGCCTGCTTAATACTGTTTAACATTATTACACAATCATTTGGAATGCAGTGCAAGTGGCTCGGGGAACAAAACATCGACATTTTGGTTTCCGTGGTCAGCAAACTTCCCGGACCTTAATCCCATTGAGAACTTGTGTTTGATTCTCAAGAGGTGGGTGGACAAACAACCTACAAATTCTGACAAACGTCAAGCATTGATCATGCAAGAATGGGCTGCCATCAGTCAGGATGTGGCCCAGAATTTAATTGACAGCATGCCAGGGCGGTGTGCAGAGGTCTTGAAAAAGAAAGGTCAACACCGCAAATATTGACTCTTTGTATACACTTAATGTAATTGTCAATATATTCCTTTGACGCTTATGGAATGCTTGTAATTAGACTTCAGTGTATCATAGTAACTACTGACAAAAAGATATCAGAACACTGAAGCCGCATACTTTGTGGAAACAAATGCTTGTGTCATTCTCAGAACTCTTGACCACGACTGTAGATACAATTACTAATGATGAAATTGGAAAAGGGGGGAAAAAGAGAAATTTCTAATTACTAGAAGTTGCTGTCTTTTCCAAATGTAGCTCAGCTTTTTGATTACAATCTCTTAATTGAAAAGAAATGTTGGATAATTCACTGAATAATAATATAGATATATATTTTTTCTTCCTATAGATAATCCCGCCTGGGGGAAACACATCGTTTGATGTGGTCTTTCTTGCTCGTGTAGTAGGGAATGTAGAGAATACTTTATTTATTAATACCTCACATCATGGAGTGTTTACATATCAGGTGTGTATATATGTTTACTCATAATATTGTTTGTGTCAATACTTATGCACTGTGTGTACAGTACTTACTACTTCTGATAGAATTGTTTATTTATGGTAACAAATGTGTTTCTGTTGGTGGTACACCATGAAGGTCTTTGGTAGGTTGATCTGGGATTATGAGGGGCTTCTGGGTGTTGATGTATAATATCTTCTGCAGGTGTTTGGGGTGGGCGTCCCTAACCCCTACAGATTGCGGCCCTTCATCGGGGCCCGGGTTCCCGTCAACAGCAGCTTCTCTCCACTCATCAACATCCACAACCCCCACAGTGAGCCCCTCCAGGTGGTGGAGATGTACTCCAGTGGGGGCGATCTTCACCTGGAGCTGCCCACCGGGCAGCAGGGAGGAACTCACAACTTGTGGGTGCGTTTTGATCAAGACAACCAGTGCTGAGAATACATCATAGAAATTTAATCCATTTACTTTTATGCCTGATTTATAATTCCCCTTTTGAGACCGTTCCTGAAATCAGCCAAACACTTGAGCCTTAACGTGAGAACTGAATTAGTATTTTCTTCCCAGGAGATCCCGCCATTTGAGACGAAGGGGGTTATGAGGGCCAGTTTCTCGTCAAGAGACGCAGACAACCACACAGCATTCATTAGGATCAAGACGAATGCCTCCAACCAGAACGAGTTCATAATTTTGCCCGTGGAGGTTGAGGTCACATCTGGTATGCTTCCATAGCACTGACCTATAGTTTACTTTCCCTCCATTTTCCTCCCTTCCCAATTCCCACTAACCCTGCCTTGTTGGGTGGTGAGTGGCGCTCAAATGGTTCATCCAACCACATGTCGCCCAGCCACCAATTCTTTTGGCACTGTTCATTCAACACAGAAGCCTTAAGTCAGCTCATGCACAAGATGATTACATTCACCGACTATACGTCCGTGATTAAATTTACAGGTGCCCGATCTGAACACAAGGAGTCGCTGGAGAGTGACGTGGCAGGATAATCTGATTTATCTAACCAAAATCCCAGGCAACGGTATGCTAATTTGCGCTGCCTCGTGCAGGAGGTCTGTGGAAAGTCAGAGAACATTTCTATTTTGAGCACTTCTCATTTTGGTTTAAACTTCTCACTACAAAGCACACATCATTTTGAAGAAAGGAGACCTGTAATCTCCCCTTGCCCAGACCTGCATTTGATGGGCACTCAGCTAGCCATTGTGTTACAAATGCTAAACACCCAACACATGTTTAACACCCAACCTCCCATGTGCTGATTATATAAAACCAGCTATTGCCAAACTGGAGTACCTCCAGTAATGTTAGTGCGTCCATGAAAAACTTGTGGTTCAGAGTATATTTCAATATTCAATTTTGCTACAATTATTGAAACTATGAATTTCTGCAAGAGCTGCCGAAGTGAAAATGAGGGGATATGAGGCTGCAGGGCTTAACATTAAGGCTTGTCCGCTTGTCAAGGAGCTCGTAGAATCACTTGTAATATTATTAATTGTAATTTTGTTTGTTCTCAAACACGTTTTGCTGCACGGTGGTCACATGACACAGACACACCTCTGTTTTCACACTGCTGCAAGTGCTCATTCGCTGTTAATACTTCATCGACAAAAGTAGTCTAAAGCTTATGCACATATAAAAGTTGTGATTTATTACATATACATATACCATTGTGATATTCAAATTGTTACTGATGTTTAATAGTTGGACAAAACAATCACATCTTTTATTCAAGTGCGCGACAACACTGACCGAAATAGAATGAGCGCGTGTCAGATGGATAATTAAGAAGCATAGCGTGAGAGAATATTTCTTTAAAGCGATACTTTTATTAGCATGTTTCAAAAGTTAATTTACATGCATAAATGTTGTTACGAGTCAGGGTTGGAAATTAGCACATGCGAAAAAAACTAGTTATTTCCCCAGTATTATAATCCAGAGTAGGCAGTAATTAATGTAGAAAATATAAAGGGCAAATAATGTATTACAGATGTGAAGGATTTAATGCGATTATGATACGATTAGGGTATATAATGTTATTTTTCATGATCTAAAAAAGTAAAACAAGTAACCATTTCACGCGTAGAATGTTAATGTTAAGGGCTCGTTGGTGAAAACAGCACGGTGGTGTTCGTTGAGTCTGACTTCTGATAGGCGGCATTCTCGTTTGACCAGAGAATCTTAAACACGCACGCACACACAAATGTAACGGTAGGATGTCGAAGTTCTCAATTGCAAACTTAGTTGATTAACAACTGTTTCTAAGTCAAGTAGCCGATCTTACTTCGCCATAATATGTTTTGTTATTATTTATCATGTGGGTATCATTGCTGAAGAAGCATCTGCTTGCAATTTTGACGGGAGCTAATTAAAACAATGTTTGGATTATTCTCCCTGATGTTTTACAAACAGATTATTATAAAACGGCTACACCTCTAAAGTGTGAAATTACCAACTATTGGACATCTAAAAGTAGCCAGATAAAAATAGTAGTAGGACATCCAATACACTGATTAGCACAATTTGTCAATCTTCTAAAAATCATTCGTCTCACAAGACTTGTCTTCACAACATGTATTTTTTGTAATTTGCCTAATAAGACGTATTAATGATGAATTTGATGTATTGAAGCAATATAGAAGAGGCAAATGCATTTTCATTTTTGAATTTGTAGAATTGGCTGGTAAAATTAGGGCATCCACCAGCCAGTGGCTAAATTAATTTCCCAGCCTGGTTACGATTTGAACTTCAACTGCTTGAGATGGCAACCTTAAAGGTATGGGAATACATCAATTATACTTGAGAATGTTGTCAAACATATTGCCTAAATAATCTGAGTGACTGTAGTAGTACTTGTTGCCAGTGACCAACATTTTTGTTTGAGGCGCTGTTGTAAATGTCAGGGCACTTCACGTTGAAATGAATTGCTGCTTTTAAGAGCAAAGGAGTTTGGTATTTTTCTAGATGGCACTTAATGCCCTGGCCAATGACCTTGGTGCCATTGCAAAAATCCCTCCCTGAAAGGGAAAAGTTTAAATATACTTTGATACTTTGACAGATCGCTGTAGAGCCTCGGTTAAAGTTGCTTGTGAGACGATCATCTCTTCCTTCTAGTTATAAATAGCATCAAATAAACATGAATGAACATAAGAACGAATGTTGTTTTAACCATGGACTGAAAGGCGTCCCACTTTTACACATCCACCAAATAAGTTATGTTGTAAAATATATATTTTATTTTTTAAATTAAAATCAGTTGTTCTCATGTGTCATAAAAAGTTGGATGTTGCACATCTAGCTGTAAAATAAATAAAAATGTTTTTTTTGTTCAAGTAAATTGTTATGGGTCCTGCTTCTATGGGGGGGGGGGGGTGAATGCTCTCAGTATATTTTCCTGCTTTTTTTGTCCTTAGCCAATCACATGCCTGATGAAAGATTTGGGTGGTAATTACAGGTCCTTCTCAAGAAATTAGCATATTGTGATAAAGTTCATTATTTTCCATAATGTAATGATAAAAATTAAACTTTCATATATTTTAGATTCATTGCACACCAACTGAAATATTTCAGGTCATTTATTGTTTTAATACTGATGATTCTGGCATACAGCTCATGAAAACCCAAAATCTCAAAGAATTAGCATATCATGAAAAGGGTCTCTAAACGAGCTATTAACCTAATCATCTGAATCAATTAATTAACTCTAAACACCTGCAAAAGATTCCTGAGGCTTTTAAAAATTCCCAGCCTGTTTCATTACTCAAAACCGCAATCATGGGTAAGACTGCCGACCTGACTGCTGTCCAGAAGGCCATCATTGACACCCTCAAGCAAGAGGGTAAGACACAGAAAGAAATTTCTGAACAAATAGGCTGTTCCCAGAGTGCTGTATC
>JACXGM010033325.1:0-12319 GCA_016801145.1 Umbra pygmaea
GTTTCTGTGTATTACATTCCCTGTCAGTTTGTGTGTCTGTTTCTGTGTAAAACATTCTCTATCAGTGTGTGTGTGTCTTTTTCTGTGTAGTCCCTGTGCATTATGCTGAATCCAGTCCCTTCCAGGTAACACGTCCTCAGTTTGCAATGAAGGACTTGGAAGTGTGTGAGAAGATATAGACTTAAACAGCTCCATCGATAAGGCATTTCTTTTTGTCCTATTGTAGCAGACTGTGAATCATATCTTCACATTATCTTCCTTCATTCAGTTACTACTTGTCCTCCTCCAGTCCCTCTCCCAACTCTTATGCACTTTTCTTTCTTTCAATATTTCCTCCTTCACTTCCTCTATTGCCATCACCCATCACTTTTTCAACTATTAACAGCAATGACTATTCACCACTGCTCTCTTCTGTTCACTTTTTTCCTCTCTCACATGACTCTCATTGCTGCTTTTGTCTGTCTTAATTACTATTGCACGCGAGATGATACATCATTTTGGTTGTCGCCAGAATCACAACATAGTCAGGATAACATGGGAAGGAAATAATACAGTTGGCTCCAAAATTATTGGCATCCCTAACTGGCAATGCACAAACAATACTTTAAAAACATAAACAATATATATTATATAGAGATAAACCCAAAATACCGTGTGAGAAACACTGTAACTTAATGTTTAAATGGAACCAAGAATACATACATTTATGTAACACAAAATAAATTGAATCAAAATCAGTTCCATAATTATTGGTACTCCTTATTCAGTAGTAGTGTTATGGATAACACGATACAGTAGTCAGACTACTTTTTTGTTGTAATAAGTAACCTAACGCATTCGTTTCATAAATCAAGTAATTAGTTACTACCGTAGTTATATTTAAAATGAGACAGTTAGTTACATTTACAATATTATTTCCCCTTTAATGATTTAGAACGTTAATCATGAATTATCGGTTGTTGTTTTTTCAATCTGCATTTCATTACTCTAGTGTGCCTCCATGTCAATCAAAGAAAAAGAAAACCGATCCCAGACTTAAATAGGAATGCATATGGATTAGGGGTTAACGAAATGGAAGAATTCATAGCATACATAGGCTGTAGTAGCCTTGGCTGAAATTTACATGGTGGCTTGAGTATTTACAGTGCCTTGCGAAAGTATTCAGCCCCCTTTTCGACCTTTTGCCAAATTTATATAAACATTAAGATAAACATAAAGATATGAAACTGTAATTTTTTGTGAAAAATTAACAACAAGTGGGACACAATCATGAAGTGGAACCAAATTTATTGGATATTTCAAACTTTTTTAACAAATAAAAAACTGACAAATTGGGCGAGCAAAATTATTCAGCCCCTATACTTTCAGTGCAGCAAACTCTCTCCGGAAGTTCAGTGAGGATCTCTGAATGATCCAATGTTGACCTAAATGACTAATGATGATAAATAGAATCCACCTGTGTGTAATCAAGTCTCCGTATAAATGCACCTGCTCTGTGATAGTCTCAGAGGTCTGTTGAAAGCACAGAGAGCATCATGAAGAACAAGGAACACACCAGGCAGGTCCCAAGCTTTAAACACACAAGTCTGCACCCGACATGATCAGGCAATCACTATCTAGGGGCAACAAGGTGGCCTAGTTGATTAAGGCATCTGATTGGGGTATATTAGGACCCTGGTTCAAACACCCCCGACTGCCAAGGTGAAGCCTCTATCATTCTGTCTTTGAGCAAGACAGTTACCCTAATTGCTCCCAGGTTTGTGTAAATAAGAATAATTTGGTTACACTTTATTTGGAGAGTCTGACATTCCATCTGTATGTGCTCTACAGATAGTTTGTTGATGATATGACTATCAACAAACTATCAACAAACAATCTGTTGATAAGCAACTAATTGCATATTTTAAGGGTAGGGGTAAGTTTAGAATATGTTTTAGGGTAATGGTTAACGTTAGGTTTAACATAAGGGGAATGGTTAAGGTTAGTATTAGGGTTAGGGTTAGTAGATAATTTGTTAAAATGTTGTTGACAGTATGCAGATAATATGTAGAGCATCTACAGATGGACTCTCAAAATAAAGTGTTACCAATAATTTTAATGTACCATTAAAATTAAAAAAGCTTTTTTTAAAGTAACTTCAAGTAGTTAAATTTGTTATTTTCAATAAAGAGTAACATAGTTACATAATGTAGTTACTCTTTTGGAAAAGAAACTAAGTAAAGTAACTAGTTACTATCCCCAACACTGTTCGGTAGTACAATCATCTCTGGCAAGGATAACAGCATGGAGTCTCTTCCTGTAACATTTGACAAGGTTAAGATACACATTTTGAGGGATTTTGGACCATTCCTCTATGCAGATCCTTTCAAGATCCTTCACATTCTTGATTTTGCGCTTATCAACTGCCCTCTTTAACTCAGACCACATGTTTTCGATTGGATTGAGGCACATCAACTTAGATGGCTAAGATAGAACATTGATTCTGTTGTCAAAGATCCATTTCTGTGTGGATCTTGAGGTATTGCTTTGTTGGAAAATCCACCTACAGCCAATTCTCAGCCTTCTGGCAGAAGCAACCATATTGTCAGCCACAATTGCCTGATACTTGGTTGAATTCATCATGCCATCATTCTTGAACTGTGCCCCTGGACCTATGGAATTAAAACAGACCTAAAACATCACTAACTCACCACCACATTCCACCATAGGTATGAGGTGCCTCTCCTTGTTTGCATCTGTTTTGATGCCAAACATACCAATGATTTATCTGCTGTTCAAATCTTTTGCTCTTCAAATCTGCTGTTCAAATTTGGTCTCATCTTACCAGAGCACCTTCTTACAGTGATAATTTGTATGACGTTTGGCAAACTCCAAGCACTTTGGTCTGTGTCTTGGAGTCAGAAAGGCTTTCTTCTGGCAACCGTTTCAAAGAGGCAGTGGTTGTGGAGGTGGCGTCTGATGGTGCTTTTTGAAACCTGGTGACCACAGGACGCCACCTAGCAATTATTTCACAGTGATTCTTGGGGATTTTGTTGCTTCTCTCACCATCCTCCTCTTTATCCTGGGGGGCAAAATGTATTTGCATTCTCTATCCATTAGGTTTTCAAATGTTACATACTCTAGATTTTTTTTATAATTGCTCTGACTGTGCTCATTAGTATATTCACATGTTTGTGGATCTTCTTGTAGCCATTACCTGATTTATGAAGGTCTACAACCATCTGCCTATATTGAACTGCCAGTTCTTTAGTTTTATTCATGGTGTCGGATGACAAAGGGATATTGCATGCGTGTTATCAAATTTTTATACCCTAGTGGAACAGGAATTAATGTAATGGCTCAATATAGTTCCTTAAGACTTAGATTTACTTAAGTGGAATTCAATTCCTTGTTGAATTTTGGTGTTATTATATGATTTAGCTTTTTTTTTTTCTAATTCTCGTCCTTACTTTGTTTTTTGGTGCCCTATCAGCACCCACAGTTTTCACGATGTCGATTCCATTCCAGCAGCACCAAATGTGTCCTATTGCCCTGCAGTACGCTTGTGGATTTGCAATTGATTGGTCATCTAGTTTTTTTAATTGCTGTTTATAAGCGATACATTTTCCAATTCAGAATGAATTGGCAATGGGTTTACCCCCTTTGCTGGCATCTAGAGGAACGGCAAAAACAAGATTGAACAAGATGCGGCGCAAATACGAACAATAATATAAATGACAAGTTGACATATTTTCCTGTAACAGTTCACAACATCTGTTTCTGAACAAATTTTAGACAAGAAATAAACCATTGCATTGCTGAATATATACATTCAAATCAATGTGTAATAAAAAATATCTATGTTTTTCAAGAGAGTATAAGCCATGTGGTTTACGAATCACTTTTAGTTTCACCACCAAGGTAAGAGTGAATTTATAACATCTTAATCAAATTAAAACATTTGGCTTATGATAGTATTGTTAAAGAGTAGAGAAATAAAGCTTAAGAAAAGTGAGGTCAGGATGAAAAGTTTCACAGCCCTATTTGCCGTTTTTAAGTGATAAATGTCTACAAAACATAAAAGACCTGTCAGTTTTGAACGTTACTCAGATCACAGTCTTGTAAGCCAATATACAAATCAGCTTTATGCACGGGGTGAGAAAATAAAATGGATGCTGGATCCGAATGTGCCACATCAGACTAACTACATATATAACCAACTACAAAACAAGTTAATTGTTCACCAGGACATCCTCACCGTGGTAGGTGAGTTGGCTATATAACAATGTTTTTGTGCTGTTAATCTCCACACTCTTGTTCTGTGTTACATTCAGTATGGCAGGTTATGGTTCATTTTATATATTGTCTTGAGTCTTCAGTTATGCCTTGAGCTACGTCATTGTCTTGCTTTATATTTTAATAATAATTGGCAATACATTTCTCCTAATACACCAGCATATGCATCGGTGTGTGTTTGTGTTATGGTTTGTTTCTATATTGGTTAGACTCTTCTACGACAGACCCTGGGAGAAGGAGACTGGTTGACATAAATGTTAAGAGATTATGGCTTCGCCTGTGTTTTTATATATAAATAAATTTATCATCACTGTTTTGGGGAAATAGTCTCTGTCCAAAATTATTTATTTTCACAGGTAGAGAAGAGACTGGAACTAAAGGGCCCAAAGTATGCCAATAAAATATCCCATATATGTAGCCTCAGTTTTCTGTTCTTAGCTGACAGGGGTGGCACTTGGTGTTGTCTTGTGCTGCTGTATCTGCTTCAAGGTTCAATGTGTTGTGCTTTCAGAGACACTCTTCTTCATTTCTTGGTTGTAATGAGTGGTTATTTGAGTTACTGCTGCCTTTTATGTTGCCCTATAGAATCATTATTTTCTATATCTTTGCTTCGGGTGTGGCCTTGTGAATGCAACTTTGTCTAAAGCAGTGTTTTATTGTAGAAGGGTGAAGAAAATAGTTGAGCAAACCACTTCTCCCTGCATAGTTGTTTCCAAACATAGGTACTAGGACCCATGGTGGTACAGTAAAAACAAAAAAATATATTATTAACAATATATATATATATATTTGTAACCAATTGGTCTATTATTGGAAATGTTCCAGAAGATCGGCGATTCAATTTGTATGAAAGCTCACATTTGATTGGCTATCGTAAGTCTTTCTATGTAATGAAGCAAAATATCCTTTTGGTATGTACCCACATATCACCATGAGAATTCATTGGCCTGCAAACTAAATTAGGTGACTTTGAAGGCTTATGTAACTGAAATGCTAATTAACTTTACACATGGTATCACTAAATAACATGTAATCAACTAACTACATTCTTTATAAAGTTACTAGCTAGTGTACGTTGGCATGTTAAAGTTTACTAGCAGGGTACTTGTGACTCGCTTTCTAGAGCTACAAAGCTATAGAATTTTTCACAATATTGTTATTAATAAATGATCTATTGACCTTTTATCTTATATAGTATAATGACAACTATCGCTCTGCATAATGACTGACTAACTTAAATAATGCCAAATATTGATTTATCATAATCCTGAAAAAAGGAGTGGGGGTTTATTTGTCTGTTTCTGTGATGTGTTTACATTTCAGTCATATATCAGATGGTATTTTCCAGAGTGACTTACACTAACTACAGGGACATCCTCTGGAGCTCCCTAAGGAGCCTTGCTCATGGGCACCACAACATTCCACCAAAATCTCCAACTTTCTGATTTCAAGTCTGACTCCGTAACCACTGAGCCACATTTCTGTCATGCCTACAGTACTTGTGAGTTATCCAATCTGTTTTTGTCACTCTCTCAGTGTACTGTATGTCAGCCATGAAAACCTAACTACACTGGGCTAACACAGCATTTCTTTTCAGGTTATATGCTATTTTCATGAGAAAAAATAGTTGGCTTCATAATTGTAATTCTACACACAGGCGTAATTCACTCTCCAGAAAGACAAAACATGCGGCCAGCATTGTATTGTGTTTCCTCCCTCATGCTGTATCTTTATCGCATTTTGAAATTACTTTGGGATTTGAATTAAACCATTGTTTCCTGAAGGGGTATATGAGGTGGAAGACTAAGGGTGAGTATGAATGTCTAGCCAGCCAATGTCACTGCCCACAGTGAGATCTTTGGCTAATCTGAGAGTGGGGTTCAAACTCTGGCCTCCCAAAAATGAAGTGAAAGGCACATTATATTTAACTTAAACAATAAATACATAAGGCTCAGATTCAGAAAGAGATTCATTGCCAAATAAGCTTTAACCAACAAGGATTTTTTACTGGTATATTGGTTCATGTCTGTTTTGTACATAAATCACAGAAATGTAAAGTTTTTTACTTTTAAGGTGCAGGATATGAGAAGAATTTGAACAGGATATTTACAGTATATGAACAGGTATATGTACATATTAATTTTTACAGTATATGAAGAGTATTGTGCATAATATACTGTAATGTACAGTATGATGTGAACGGTTTTAAGGTTCATGATATGCAGGATATCTACAGTATGTTAACAGGTATATACACTCACCTAAGGGATTATTAGGAACACCCGTTCAATTTCTCATTAATGCAATTATCTAATCAAGAAATCACATGGCAGTTGCTTCAATGCATTTAGTGGTGTGGTCCTGGTCAAGACAATCTCCTGAACTCCAAACTGAATGTCAGAATGGCAAAGAAAGGTGATTTAAGCAATTTTGAACGTGGTATGGTTTTTGGGGCTAGACGGGCCGGTCTGAGTATTTCACAATCTGCTCAGTTACTGAGATTTTCATGTATAACCATTTCTAGGGTTTACAAAGAATGGTGTGAAAAGGGAAAAACATCCAGTATGCGGCAGTCTTGTGGGCAAAAATGCCTTGTTGATGCTAGAGGACAGAGAAGAATGGGCCGACTGCTTCAAGCTGATAGAAGAACCTTGAGGCGGATGGGCTACAACAGCAGAAGACCCCACCGGGAACCACTCATCTCTACTACAAATAGGAAAAAGAGGCTACAATTTGCAAGAGCTCACCAAAATTGGACAGTTGAAGACTGGAAAAATGTTGCCTGGTCTGATGAGTCTCGAGTTCTGTTGAGACATTCAGATGGTAGAGAATGAGAACATGGATCCATCATGCCTGGTTACCACTGTCCAGGCTGGTGGTGGTGGTGTAATGGTGTGGGGGATGGTTTCTTGGCACAATTTAGGCACCTTATTGCCAATTGGGCATCGTTTAAATGCCACAGCCTTCCTGAGTATTGTTTCTGACCATGTCCATCCCTTTATGGCCACCATGTACCCATTCTCTGATGGCTACTTCCAGCAGGATAATGCACCATGTCTCAAAGGTCGAATCATTTTAAATTGGTTTCTTGAACATGACAATGAGTTCACTGTACTAAAATAGCCCCCACAGTCACCAGATCTCAACCCAATAGAGCATCTTTGGGATGTGGTGGAACGGAAGCTTCGTGCCCTGGATGTGCATCCCACAAATCTCTATCAACTGCGAGATGCTATCCTATCAATATGGGCCAACATTTCTAAAGGCGAAAAGGGGTCAAACACAGTATTAGTATGGTGTTCCTAATAATCCTTTAGGTGAGTGTACATATATATATATATTTTACTTGAATCTAACAATATAATGTAAGCAACAGTAAAATAATACACAGTTTTAAACTTTTAGGTTACACGTTATGAGTAGAATATGAACAGTATACTGTATCTACAGTATCTGTACAGTTATGTGCTATGTGTACATGGGGGTGTAGAGTCAGTTTAGTTTCAGGGGCAAGTTCATGAGGCCTACTGCTGTAGGCTTGGTCTTGATAGATTTCAATCTTCTGCCAGAGGGAAGAGTTGTGAATAGTCCATTTCCGGGGTGAGAGAGATCGGGCTCTCCTCCGAGATCTGTAGGTTTTGTTATGGAAGCAGATTGCAGCCAATCTGTCTTATAGCAGAGTGGCTAGAGTCTTACTTCGCAGTGGCTGCAGGGCATCAGACAGTGTTGGATGAGGTCAGGATGGACTCTTCTGATAGCAGTGTAGAAGTGCACCATCATAGTCTTTGGCAGGTTGAACTTCAGTTGCCGTAGGAAGTACATCCGCTTTTGTACTTTTTTTGTGAGGAGCTGATTGATGGTCAGGCAATGGTGGAGCCCAGGATGCAGAAAAACTGGGGTTAAAAAGTTAACTGGGGAGTCACACAAGTCAATGGGGGTAAGGGCAGCTGTGCTTCTCCTGAAGTCCCTTACCATCTCCACTGTCTTAAGGCATTGAGCTCCAGGTTGATACGGCTGCACCACGACACCATATGGTCAATCTGCTCCACATCTTTGTCCGCTACACAACAGGCTTTGCTAGTTTTAGTTTTTGCCTGTATGTGGGCTCAGGTGGACTATGAAGGGATCTGAGAGAGCCAGAACATGGGGGGGCATGGCGTGATATACATTGTTGATTGGAATGTAACACGGATCCAGAGTGTTTTCCTTTCTGGTTGGGATTTTAATAGAAGAACAATAACTAAGGCGTGCGGGTATGACCGCTCCATTTCAGGTGTCTGGTCGGCTAGCTGTCGTGCTTCATGCACATCGGCGCTTGGTGGAATGTAAACCAGCCGTTGTCCCCAGCCGTTGTTGATGTAGAAACATGTTCCTCCTTTCATTTTGCCTGAGAGATTTTTGTCTCTGTCTGCACGAATTAGTGTAAAACAAGGCAGTTGAATCGCAGAGTCCAGTATACTGTTGCTCTACACAGCCACGTTTCCGTGAAACAGAGGAATGTCGTACAGCAAAGATCCACACCAAACATGTTAATTTAACACAACAAATTAAAATCGGAAACAGCTTGTATTCAGTAATGATTTTATTTATTCACCTCCAGGGATTTTCAGAAATTAAACTAAGAGTCGCCAAGAGGTCGATTGCAAGATACTCGTAGCTTTCAGGCAATCATGAGTAGCTGGCAATTTTTTGAATTTTTCTTAAACATAGTATCACAAGTATTACAAGTATCTACAATTTGTTTCCTCAGCTACTAACAAATAAACATAACATTGACACTAATACATCACTTGTTTAGCACCTTTTGACTGAACAAAATCAAAACCTAAAACAAATCTGTCTAAATCTTTCGATCGTGTAGATATAGCTACAGTCCATCTGGTGAACTCAGTCCGACTACACTGTAAAAAATAGAAATGTGCCCTATCCAGTTTATATTATTTTCTGAATCATTACCATGAACAAATCTAATGACTATACAAAAATATAGAAAAGCATGTTACACCAACAGTTTGACTCACAAATGTAACCAAACATGCATTTGTGAGTAAATTGAACGTGGAATTTATAGTTCTCAAGTTGTGGCACCAAATAATTGTTCGATAGAGATATGATGATGTTTGGTCTGTCGACGTTGATAATACACGATGGTGCTCTACTATCAGCAGGATTCACTTGTGCAGATGGCTCAGTGGTTAGGGAGGCAAACTTGAGGTTGGAAGGTTGTTGGTTTGATTCCCAACTGTGCCAAATGAAATTGTATCTTTGGGCAAGGCACTTTAACCTAAATTGCTCTAGGGGAAATGTCTTGGTACTTACTGAAAGTTGTTCTGGATAAGAGTGTCAGCTAAATGAATATAAGACTATGTGATGTTTGAGCTTGGAAATGTAAGTTATTTTTTATATGCATTCGAGTCTTTACGAAAATCATATCAGATGATTTTGATCACGTCACTGTTATCTCAACAAACAAACTTACGTTGGCAGAATGATAAATTTCAAGTTGGTAGAATGAACAATTGTTCGTAAAGATGACAGCATTTTTGTGGTTTGGAAAATGGCTTACACTTCGTTGGGAAAACATAAAAATGTTAATGCATAAGGTTGACATGGAATTTTGCGTTTTTGCAAGCTTTTATTTTTTACATCGTAGCTGTTATGCACTACACCAGGCTTGCGGGTGTGCAATTCTTAAA
Organism: Umbra pygmaea; assembly: GCA_016801145.1. NCBI lineage: Eukaryota > Metazoa > Chordata > Actinopteri > Esociformes > Umbridae > Umbra > Umbra pygmaea. The sequence continues at coordinate 9,972 of JACXGM010033325.1, forward strand.
CCTTACCTCAGCAGTTGGACCTGCTGCATCACAAATGTAAACAGAGTGAGCATGGATAAGGCCTGTAGTCAATCTTTTGACTCCACTTAATTAACTCTGGTCCAATATGTGGGAGTCGACTGAACTGGCTAGCTTTGTTTGTGCTTTGTATGCCAAACAAATTTAGTCTGACCTTTTGAAAAGGTAGAGGGCTAATGGTCTGATTGTGTTAATAGTACATGCGGGGTTCTCGTTGGACAAATGCTGCTATTCATGATTTTACTTAAGAGTTTGCATGCTAGGATGACTCTCAAATCAGTGATATCTGTCATTCCAGTCATGTAGTAGGATGTTTGCCTGCATGGATCCAAGAAAAAAAGACTCAAAAATAATTTTACAGTCGCAGTGCAAAGTATTAGCTGTTTGGATACATCAATGTAGTAAACATTTTATCCTCTCAGGCTGAAGTAGTCTTACCTGGCAAAACATATTATAAGTACCTCATTTGGATCTATTATTTGGTATCTGTATGACATTGCAGCAGCCCGTAAGCTACAAATTCATCTGAGACAAATGTATAACTCTTTGACTAGAAGTGCAATTTAAGGGTCAGATGTGGCATTAAAAAGCAATGATGAAAAACAACATTATTCAGGACTTTATTTTATTTTATGCAGATGTTGTTGAATAATTTAAATGGTTTCAGAACATTCTATTTAATGTATTTTTTGGTCAATTAATATTCGTAATTCAAAGATTTTTTAAAAGCTGCTGTTTGTAACGTTTCATTCATTTGTCCTGTTGGTCCGAATTTTACAGATTTTTTTAAAATATATATGTTTTTACTGAATACATACAGGGACAATACAAACACTTTCTGAAAATACAGTATTTTGTCCATAATATGCATTTGTTGCTAGTTAGGTATTGTGAAATGTCAATTTCGCTATTCTACTATTGATTGTATTTTGTATTTTGTAATATTTTTCAACTTCTGGATCCAACATAGGTTTACTAGTCCGAAAACATGTTTTTTGTAGTTTTTTTAAGAGTTTTTGAAAGTTACATCGTGCAAGTATACTGAAGATATTTTGAAATGAAATGGTAGTGCAGTTATTTTTCTTCTACACTAGAGAGATATAAAACAGTTGGGAGAGGGAAAGAATGTTTTGCAACAATGTTTTATTTATTTTTACCTCATGTCTATAAAGGTTGGAGAGCCCTGATCTAAACTAATTTCTCTCCTCTTCATTTATGGCTGATGATGATCTGTAGTTTAAAGCACACTATGTATAGAGTGCTTTTTAAGTTATGGCTCTGATCAATGAGATAAAGAGTAAAATAACCAACATGATTTCTATATACGGTACTCATTTCCTCCTCACTGCTGGGGTTTTTCTTGTTTTATTGCTGTCGTCAGTAAACTTTTATCATGGTCAAAACCTTGCTTTTTCACTTCTACTTCACTAGTTACATTTTTCCTCTCTCTCACCTCTCTCTCTCTTTCTCTCCACGAGATATGTTTGCGGGGGTGTTGTGCCTGTTAACATAGTGGATCTGTACAGCTGAGATTTTCTGCTCTGGGCTTATTAGAATATGAAAGCGGAGCGCTGCTCAGACCACTAGTCCACACTGGCCTGGCGATGCGAGCTACTGCCGCCGGTTCCTCCCCTGCCTCTCCTTCTCTCAGACTCCCCTCCATGAATTAGGCATGAAGGGCCGCAGTCCGCTCATCTCCACCCAAAGCTCCATGCAGAGCCTAATACAGGCCTGTTTACCGGCACCCTGGGGCTTTACCCGGCTTCAGGAGGATACAAATCTCTCATTAGGAGGGTTTTACATCTACAAACACTAAGGTCATCACCAGAAATGGACAAGATGTTTATGCTTTGATATGTTTTTCCATCTTTGAAAAAAAAAATGTTTTCTCCAAAGAATTGATGGAGGGTGTACTGTTATTTTTCTTGGGCTGAGTGAGAACAGTCGACCAGTGCTGTTTTAGAATAGAAAATATCACATTTTCACTTTTTTTCAATGTTTTGTATTTATTATAGAATTACATTGCTGTCCATAATCATAGTTTTGTTATTTTTAGTGTAATTCTCAAATATACATTGTTGTGATTTGGGCAAATGGACAGTTTCACTAATTGAAGTGGTCCAGTACCTTTATAATTGTCACAATGTCTGTAGACTCTGTCCTTGTTCTGTGTCACTACAGGGTGTTATCTCCCCTATGTGTTTTGTTTTGGTTTGGTTTCCCGCTCTTTGTATCACATGATCCCGTCACATGTTTTTGTCAGCCTATCAGTTCTGTTGTTTAGTCCACACCTGCACCTCCTTCCCTCGTTAGTATGGTATTTAGTTCTG
>JACXGM010033326.1:0-12319 GCA_016801145.1 Umbra pygmaea
TGGTAATTACATAAGGAGACAGCAGTGATACAGGCTGAGGAGGTGTGGTAATTACATCAGAAGACAGCAGTGATACAGGCTGAGGAGGTGTGGTAATTACATCAGAAGACAGCAGTGATACAGGCTGAGGAGGTGTGGTAATTACATAAGGAGACAGCAGTGATATAGGCTGTAGAGGTTTGGTAATTCCCCCTGAGTGGTCAGCTGTCAGTTGGCATACCTTGGATCAATTAGGCTCACCTTGGTCCCAACCAATTTTTTTCCTCGCCCTTTTACCAGTCTATGGACCAGTTTGTTGTCCAAAGACTGCATAAAGAGCAAATTTGTATTAAAATAATCATGCCATCACACATGTAATAAACATGTAAGTCTTTTGTATGGGGTAACTAAGAGCAAAATAACCCTGGCATAACATGATTGGAACATTTAGTCCATATACTATTGATAGGTAGGTACTGTATGTAGGCAATTACCAGGCCAGAAATCACTCTATAAAACAAATGCAATGCCAGCAAACTGGGTCATTGCTGATTTCCAGTAAATTAATAAAGCTGATCTGCCTTTCCTGTGGTACAGAGAAATATATACCAACAAAATAGTGGAAACATTAAGACAGCAGAGGGCATGCAGACTCTATTTACAATTTACAACTACGTTGGAAATAATCTGTCTTAATCTTACAATGGTGAGGTTAAATAGAAAGCGACCCCGTCACAGAGTATATGGGAGCTTCTGAACATTGATGTGGGTTGGGTCACGCTTCTCCCTCCATGGGAGCTGGTTTCCACACCCCTGGTTAGCAGATTCATCTCTCTTTTTTTCTATTTCTGTCTGTCGTCATCTATGTTGCCTGTGTCTCTCCTTCAGTCTGCCTGTCTGTTTCACCTTTGGTCTGACTCGTTTTATCTCAATGTTCGTCTCTCTCTCTTCCTTCTCACTTGCTCTTCTAACTATCCTCTTTATTTCTAAGTTCTTTGTAGCTTAGATGGTAGGAGCATAGCACCTGAATCTTCAGGGTTGTTGGTTTGATTCCCGCATAGGCCAGTGTGGAAATATACATAGGGAACATTTTTAAACGTAATGCAAATCAATTAATAACTTTTTGAAAGGCAAACGTACAAAATCAGCAGGGGATCAAATTTTTATCCCTAACTGTATACTCACTCTGGATAAAAGTGTCTGCTAAATGATATAAATGTAAATAATAAATCTCTCTCCCCACTCATGCAAATTGATGTCAATATATTGCCAAAGCAAGTGAAAAAACATTATACTTATATAAGTATGAAGTACATATTTCATTCATGTAAGGTATCAGTGCTGTAAGCTTTTTAAAGTGTGGTAAAGATCTGCAAGTAGATTAATTTAAAAAGGTAGGTGCTGGTTAGGTTTATAATGTTTACACTCACTAGTTGCCCCTTTAGTCATGGCAACGAGTCACAAATATATCTCTCTTTCCGATTTATTTCTCTCTCCTCTCACCCAGATCAAACCCACTCCAGTTTTCCAGCCTGTGGAGGTCCCAGCTGTGTGTTCCACGCGCCCACGGAGGAGGCCTGGTTCTGGGCTATGGGCTATGGGCCATGTGCCACGGCTGTGGATCTTTCATCCCAGGCCGGATGTTGACTGTGGGAAACGAGGCCTCCCTCCTCCTAGCTCTAGCCTGTGACAGCTCCACTTTGATCTCTTCCTGCTCGGTTCCAGGGCCTACTCTCTCTCCTGTTGCCTAAACTTTGCCATATGATGTTCCCCCTACAGTAGATCATTTTCCTAGACACTTAAATACAGATTTCCTGCCCTTTATTCTTTTTCACTGCTAATTAAAAAGGAGAAATCATAGCTAGATCTCTTTCCATGAGCCTGGTCTGAAAAAAAAACATAACTAAAAAAAGTAATTACAGGCTGGGTGAGTCCTTGGGAGGCGTACATAATCCCAAACACATCAAACATCACAGCCTGTCCTATATCCATGGGATTCAACGGCAGCAACGTTGGATCCTTTAATTATTTGACACCTTAGTTCATTTCCTTCCTCAATAAAAAAGTCAATAGGATCGGTTGCTTTTACATTATCCTGCCTTTTCTCTCGAGAACCAATCCATTGTGTACAGGAGGCCGCCAAAGACAATGAAGAGTTTTCCTCTGCTGCTTTACAATATGCTCCCGCCGGCTTAGATGACCTAACTGAACACAGTAGGTCTCAAAGTGTATTCCAGGCAGATCTGCCTTGGAGGCCGAAATCATTTGATTGGTTGATTCAAAACTGAGGGCGGACCTCACATGACATCGGAAATGTGCACATGAGCATAGTTTTCTCAGTTTTGAATCATATCTAACCATACACCTAACCTTAACCACACTGTAGTGTTATTCCTGTGCTATGTCTATATATAAATTGTAATTATTAATCAAAAGCAAATGTAATGTGAGGTACGCCCTCTGTTTTGAATTAACCAAACAAATAATTTCTGCCTCCTAGGCAAATCTGCCTGGAGAAGACTATTCAATAATTACAAGTCCTATGAGCCACGTGCCATTACATCTGATTCATCACAATGTCTATGTCACACCTTCATTTCTTTTCCCTTACTGTGGCACAACACCAATAGGATCAGTTCCTGACTGTATAGCTGAATTATGAGAACAGAAACTATAGGTGGACTTTTACTTTGAAGTATTTTCTTACTGAAAACACAAAAACCGGGTATGGGCATACCGCACACATCTCTGACAAGCGTGAAGATGTTGCCAGAAACAACAGAACACTAGTCTGAGCAAAAACAAATGAGTGTGATAAGAGTGAACAAACTCACGGCTGTCAGTCAGACATGTACTAAATTTATGCAGGTTCTGATAACATTCATCATATAAACAAAAGGCTCAGAAACAAAGCCTGTGTGGACAAATGTGTCCTGTTTTAGATAGTTTTCTTAGTGGACGTTAAACAATATAAATAAAATAAGAATGAATTAACTAATATTTATTATTTTGGTATTTCTGCCATAGGTTTTCTGTTAATCATATGCTATAATGCTGTGTGTGCAGCTATGGAAAGTTAAATGAAGGCCATTTGCAGAGTCCTGCTGATGTGGAGATGAATGTTATCTGAATATCCATGAGGCTCAGCTGGGCAGTTCTGCTTCCCCTATGGCACCCTATTCACTAGATAGGGCACGACCCCTGACTAGACACAACAGGGCACTATGTTCAATTTGGAACGCAAGCCTGTTCTGGTCTGGCCACCAGCTGGAAGTGAATTCAGACTCATACATCAGATTCTATCAGTTTGGTTCGAGTCCAGTTACCGACCAAAAGTGCAGGAACCAGAGAGAGATTGGATCTGAACTGAAAACAACTTGACACGCCATCTCTGAACAACTCAAAACCAAACCACCCTTATTATGTGTTATGTAAGGTTTGTAAAACGTGTTGAGAACTGCTGGGGAGTAGCTAACAGCATGCTCTGCTGAAAACCCGGAACATAAAATTGAAGGAGGACAATTTTATATTGAAGCAGTCTTGCTTGACAAACGTGACATTTAGCTAATACTGTGAAAAGAACCGTTCACCAAGCAACCACACAGACTGAAAGAAAAAGAACATAAGTTGGTTTGAAAAAGTAATGCAGTGCATCCAGACATAGAGGTCAGTATTTTGTTGTTGTTATGTGATTACATTTTGTTGTTGTTATGTGATTACATTTTGTTGTTGTTATGTGATTACATTTTGTTGTTGTTATGTGATGACATTTTGTTGTTGTTATGTGATGACATTTTGTTGTTGTTATGTGATTACATTTTGTTGTTGTTATGTGATTAAATGTTGTTGTTGTTATGTGATTACATTTTGTTGTTGTTATGTGATGACATTTTGTTGTTGTTATGTGATGACATTTTGTTGTTGTTATGTGATGACATTTTGTATTGTATCTAGTTTTGTTTGTGGTGGTAGCTAAGACAGGACCTACTTAAGACCTAGGGATCCGGGTAGGTCTTTAAATCCGTCTTTCGAACAGGCAAACAACCTGAATGCATGTTGTTTTAATATATAAACCCCAGCTTGATTATGCGTTAAAGAAATGTCACAAGTATAATGAATTCACAGAATCGTCCTGATGATTCGACTGGAAAAGCGTGAGACTAACTTAAACCATTAGATGGCCAACTTCAAAATGATGATATACTTAAAGTTGCTGAACACGATTAACAGTCCACACCCTTAAAGACATCTATCCTGCTCTATGCTGGTCAAACACCATTCTGTCTCCTTTACAGACTTCTATCATCTCTATGCTTGGGAAACACTGTCCTCTGTCCTTTACAGACTTCTATCATTCTCTATGCCGGTGAAACACCATCCTATGACATTAACAGACATCTACCATTCTCTATGCTGGTCAAAAATCCTCCTGTGTCCTTTAAAGTCCTCTATCATTCTCTATGCTGTTGAAACACCAACCTGCATCCTTTACAGACTTCTATCATTCTCTATGCAAGCGAAACACCATCATGTGCACTATACAGACTTCTATCATTCTCTATGCAGGCAAAACACAATTCTCTGTGTACAAAAGCCATGGAACAGTGGAAAAACAGTGATTCCCTGGCTGTCTGGAAGACTTTTCCTCTCAGGTTAGCAGCAGCTGGTAGATGAGAACATGGGAAAACACAAGGACAGGGTAAAACAGAGGTGAAAAATAGAGGAAAAAGAGGAAAGAGAAGGGAAAAGAGAGAGAGTAGAGAGGGAGAGAGTAAGAGAGAGAAAAGAACAAATGGAGAGATAGAGAATCCAGTTTAGGGAAACTGGAGAGTCGGTGCTGTCTGGCTGCCATGGCTGATTGTAGGCTGTAAATAAAATCTAACTTCCCATGAAGAATGGAACAGTCAGGTTGGTCATTACCGTTGCAGTTTAAACCTCCACACCTGCTTTCCCTAGTGTGGCTGGCATTACTCTGTGCTAATGTAGATCAGATGACACCGCAGAAGCTTTTTTATTGTAACACTGCCTGAATGATTGAAAGGGGAGGGGACTGTAAGACTCACACCTCTGGAAGAGAAGCAAAGTGCAGGAAGAGAAAATCCTTTAGTATGAAATGATGCCAGTCAAGTTCTTGGTCTGTCACAGTGCCAACACAGGATTAATGCTTAAGCATAGCATAATTTACAGACAATTTAACTATGGCAGTGAGGATAGACTGAGAGAGATATCCACAGATGGTATGTTTTGAGATTGCTGCATGTTTGATGGGAAGAAGACTATTGGAGGATTGCGTGTGTGAAGGAGTCACATGATCACACAGGCAGCGAATCAGACAGCCAGTTATCAGGTTCAATAGAAAGTTTACTGGGTCAGCAGAGCTGAACAAGAAGAGAGACAGAGAACGAGGGAAGAAGCAAGAAAGCCTTTCAACTTCATTCAGAATATTCTGTGTGACTGGCATTACCCACTTCAATCTATATGATCTAGACACTAAACTAACTTCATTATTTCAACTTAAAGATGCTATTTGTAGAATTTGTTTACAATTTCGTGGAGTTAAAAGAGAACTACATTCTCTTTCAGTAACCAGTTTACAAAAGCTGTAAAACATGATATATTATAAATAAGCAAAAATTGTTTAGATGGGACAATGGTTTCCTACACTACATATTTTACCATTTGAACACAAATTGCATTGAGGACTTGACGAGTTGAGCTTCAGCAGAGTTTGTCAATGGGCACTCGTCCAACTGTAATCAAATGTATGCATTTTAGGCTGTGCTTTAGTGTATAATAAATCATTGCATAGTGTAGGGAAACATAATCACATATACATAAAATATCAAGAAATATCAGTTTTACTGTATTTGTAAGCTGGTCACTTGAAGAGTAAGTTCCATATTTATGGCTTAAATTCTACAAATAGACCCCAATAGAGGGGGCAGTGCAGCAGGCCTCAGCCATAGGGGGTGGAGCCATAGGGGGCGGAGCCTCGGTCTCCAGTGTAGGGGATGCTGCATCCAATACAGGTCGAGGGGGCGGAGCCCCTATCTGAGGTGTGGAGGGCTGGTTTTTTGGCACTGGCAATGGTGATCTGGGCCTCCGGCACCGTCGCAGAGGGCGGAGCCACGGGCACCGACATAGAGGGCGGAGCCACAGGCACTGGCATGGACGTAGAGGGTGGAGCCACGGGCACTGGTGTAATGGGCCGGGCCACTGGCAGGGACGTAGAGGGCAGAGCCACTGGCACCGTCGCAGAGGGCGGAGCAACGGGCACGGACGTAGAGGGCGGAGCCAAGGGCACAGATGTAGAGGGCGGAGCCAAGGGCACGGACATAGAGGGTGGAGCCACGGGCACGGGTGTAGAGGGCGGAGCGATGGGCACGGGCACGGGCGTCGAGGGCGAAGCACCAGGCATGGGTATAGAGGGCGGAGCCAAGGGCACGGGCGTCGAGGGCGAAGCACCAGGCAGGGGTGTAGAGGGCGGAGCCAAGGGCACGGGCGTCGAGGGCGAAGCACCAGGCAGGGGTGTAGAGTGCGGCGCCACGGCCACGGACGTAGAGGGCAAAGCCCCCGGTGCTGGCATAGAATGATATAAAGAGATTTGTATTCCAGACAGTTTACAGTTCCCTAAAATGGACAGGTGTGAAAATACCTGGAGAATTATCGAGATAGAAAGAGGAAGAGTGGAGTAAAGGAGAGGATGGGGAGGAGGGGAGGAGAAGGGGGGTGGTTAAATAAAGAGACAATGGGTGACAGGCGGAGATAATGTTAGGAGTGTATGTGGATGTGACAGTCTATTGAAAATATATGACTTCTCACCCAACTCTCTTCCTCTCATGTATTTTTTATTCTTTGCACTGTATTATAAACTATGAACATATTGTTCACAGTGTGTGTCTGTGTTTACCATTTGATTCAGAGCAGCGACGGTGAGGTAATTTCCTTATAATTTGGTCCTGCTGGTTGAAACGCATCCTCTCTGTCTTTGGTGCTGCATGGTCAAACAGCGGGGTGCCCTGTTTACATATTCACTGTATATTTTTCCTCTCCCATCAGATACCATTCAAACCAATCACACAGAATATTGAAGCGTCCTTCAGCCACAATGACGGCCTGATTTCCATCTTGGCAATATGGAAACTCAATTCACTTGCAAATGCCTCAGTGTGTAAAGCTGCATTATGTGATTTTATTGTATATTGAAAACATTTCTAATATATCCAATAAAAACCTTGTTTGGTGGGTTGAAACCAACATGCAATAATGTGATTGTGTTTAACAGCAGTCCGACGCCTCATTCAGTGAACATACATACTTACACACTGCCACAAACACGCCAACCTACACACGCATCAACAACCCATACCCACTATGTACACAAGACATGTTTTACACACACATACCCTTGTGCTATACTTAGGAGGATCTTTTCTGACCAAAATGCATTTCCATTAAAAAATATACTTTCAATAACCCCTTACCGTAACCCTAAACATAACTAACGCTTAATGCCTAATCTTATCCCTAATTCTAACCCAACTCTCAACCCCAAGCATAAAAATGCCATTTATGAAAGTGAGGACCAGAATATTGTTCTGACTTGCCATGAATCAACTGGTATTCACAAGTATAGTATAACATGTGCCGTAACACACACACGCTGACAGACAAACGTATCAACACCACACACACACCCTCAGACACGTACCACAACCTTTCAACCTGACCTCCAGCTGGGAAGACAATCAATGCGGACCTCTAAATCTCACCCGAGTCCTAAAACTGTTTACACTTAATCGCTGTTGCACACACACAAAGACGTGCACATAACCACTTGACCTCTGTGACCTGCTGTTGGAGGTCGGCCATTTTAAGATTAGTCCAAGGTCAAGGCCCTGGCTGGACATCACAGACAATGGATGAGGACCAGAAACATGTCGGGCCTTGGACATGGATGTACTGTATGACAGGAAACTCAGGAAAACAACAGGCCTCTGTTTGTAATGGAGAACGTTCCGTGACCTGGACAGCTGTGTCGGGTGAACCTGGTGTAAGTCTCTAACATACAGGAAGTATATTTATTTAAATGTATATTTAAACCGAAAGACTTAAAACATGTTTCCACATGTCCTCATTCAGGCAGGGGGCAGCAATGTGACCTTGTGGACAGAGCATCTGAATGGTTCAATTCCCAGACATCCAAGGTGAAACCTCTTGTAGGTCTGTCCTTGACTAAGGCTGATAACCCCAACGGTTAAATGTCAGGAGGGTGGACTACAGGTGGGGTGGGTTAGGGCCAGCATAGGAATTTCACAGCGGCCATATGGCCATGGCTGTCGTTGCCCCTCCCTTTGGCTGTGATGCCGTGAAAATTATTGTAAGCCCTCCGGCCAACATGGCCTTAGTGCCCCTGCTACTTTCAAAATCTCACGGTCAGCATTCGGTTTCTTCGTCCGTAGGTTTGTGTGCACTGTGCAAAGTGTGTTTTCAACCAAATTTAAATAACAGCATAGTTCACACAGAATGACGATTTAACCACGACCAATCAATAATGATGATTTCACCACGGACCAATCAACATCGCTATCGGATGATTTTGGAAGCAGCCCCACACTGCATAATTCAAAGCCACTAGCAGGAGCGCGACTGAACCACAATACATTTAGGTAAGCAAGCTAGTTTGCTAGATATTGGATCAATATAAAGCTGACCTAAGTGCTTAACTAAATCAAACGGGAGGTGGGAAAGTTCTGACCTCCGAGTGGGAGAATACACCTGCGCATTTAGAGAGCTGGGAGATGTAATGTTAGGTTTGGACAAGCTATATTAGTGATTCAGGTTGTACTAATTAGCACAGGTGATTGTGATAGTAAAGGTTACTTCGCGGTTTACTTTTGTGTACAGTAACTGAGGTAATGTTAGACGTCTAGCTAGCCTTAACGTTACCATAGTTAACTGTCAGTTACCGTTGACTGTTTATAGTAGGCAAATACATGTTTTTCCCATTTTCCTGAATGCACCAATACCACTTAACCCTTTAATGTCCTCGCAGCAAAAAAAGCCATTGTGTGCTCTACCAAATGGTCGAGTGGAACATTAAACTTGCGTTGACAGCAATTTACTAGCTTACTAGTTAAAAACCAATTAGCTACAGTACAGCTGTCTGGTTTATGCTTTTTAGTATTACATACTGTACGTTAATTAGCTGTGATCCTGTTGCATGAGAGAGCGAGAAGGCAGTGGCAAGATGGTGAGCAGCTAACCCCTTGAGGAGACCAAACATTTAATCATATGGGACAAGACTGAACCAGACAGCTAGCCAGTGTAGCCAACTATTTTCAATGGAAAGTAGCTAAAGCATGCTCAAAAAGTCTTGAAATGTCGCTAGATGACGTCATACGCTAATTAACATATTTGTGACATCATCACGTCCACTGAAATAAGATTTTGCACACAACAGAAACAGGAATGAACAGCTGTTTAAAAATCTCTTGCGATTAATTGCATGGAAATAATAAACGGTCAATTTAAACTCTTTAAAAAAAAAGAATTTATTTTAGATTTATTTTAGACAAAGAACACGTTACATTTTACATTTTGAGCGGGAGCAGCCAGCCGAGTTCCCGCATGCGCGATACATTTTCAGTTTGGTCGGGGAGGGGTTAACATCTCCTGCTCTGACTGGCTGCAGCTGGGAGGACCTTCTGCGCCGACTGGGCCGCCTGTGAGTGCTTTCAGATGGGGTAGGGTCTCACCGCAGCACCCGCTGCTCGTTGAAAAGAGTGAGAACAAGTCTCCAAAAGTCGCCAATAACACCACAAACAGTCGCTAAATTTGTCGCTAATCGCTTTTTAAAATAAAAGTCGCTAAAGAGGTCTGAAAAGTCGTACGACCTAAAACAGTTGTAGGACAGGCATATGCTGATTCCTACGCAAAGCAAGGGATTTATCAATTTGAATGTGAGAGTAGGCTGCGATAAAATCTCACGTTTGGTCTGACTTTGTGTACGCAAGTTCTCCAGTGTGACTAGCGGTGTTCATGGTATAACCACCCGGTTCAGTGAATTGTTGTACCAGCGATCATTGATGAATATTTGTACATCGCAACTACCCCATATTTCAAGTTACATTTCAGAATTACAAATAAATTGTATAATTAATTGTGTTTTAGCAAATGAGAAACTGTAAATAAGTGAGTAATATATGTTTTCATGTCATATGTTTTTTTATCAGAAATTGAAGCTCCAAATCCTCTTTTTTTCACTCAATGGCCTTTGTGCCCTAACATGTGGCCTTTGTGCCCTCAAAGAATTTCTAACACCAAAGGCCAAATGGCCTTGCCCCTAAAATGACGAAATTCCAAGCCTGGTTGGGGCGATGCATACTTTTTGGGTGGGTGTGTGGATAGGAGGGGATTTGGGCAGAGGGGACTGGGGTGATTGAGTCGACGGGTTCTTTGGAGAGGAAAACAGAATAATGTGTATATTCTGTGTATATATATTTGTTTAAAAAACGAATGTAGGGACAACTTGGTAAAGGCAACTCAACTGAAGGACCTCGATAGCTGAAACACTTTTGTTTTTCATCCTATCCTTGTTATCAGTGACTAATTTAGTACACCAGGTGTGTGTAATTAACTAGCAGGTAGAAGGTAGAGTCCTCAGTCCGCTATCCTGGAGCAACTACATTCTCCGGCCAAGGGCAGGGAGGATAGGGACTCTTATGGTTATACAGTACATCTGGAGGACTGGCTCATTATGCCCGGCTGCCACAAGCCAACTAACACTTTCCGTCCCATGTCAAATTGGATAGAGTAATTGAATACTGTATTAGCAGGCAAAATGTCATAATTGCAGCAACATATTTAAGCATTTTGAACCACAGATATCACAAATAATCTTTGCTCACTCTTGGAGGGACTGTCTTTCCTGTCAACACTGTTGCTAAATGAACACAGCGATATGTTCATGCTAAGCTAATTTAATTATGTAAAGCATTTAGGCTATTGCAATGTGGTCTAACAGTTTAAAACCTAGTCAGGTTTTTAAAGTCCAGAGTTTAAAACCTAGTCAGTCATAGAATGTGTAGGCCCAACATCTTTGACTGATGGTGATACTACGTAAATGTTTAAACTGCTACCATGTCTAGCAGCTGAGCTAACATACAGTGCAGCTAACGCTAAGCTAATATAATTACGACAGCTAATTCCCTGTCAAAGTCTCTTGCTCTGAGGTAAACAAACTAATTTAGACTCAAGCCTCCTCATAATAGACAATAGCATCCTATGTGAAGCAACCTTAGACTAATGAAAACAATTAGGTAATTAGCTAAACAAGTAGGCCCTACACCAAGCTATTATACACAACCAGGCAAGCAGTTTAATGTAATGCCATGACTAGACAGCTCAACCTTGCACATTTTCTAGTCGCAAAAATGGAATTAAGTTAAAATAAAGTTACAAAAGTGTTTCTTTACACTCAATTTGTAGATTGATCCAAATCTGTCTCCCCATGTTGGGTTCTGTTTGGTGAGAACTATCACAACAAAAGTTGGTTGTCTGATGGTATTCAAACATTCCTCACTATCCAGGCAAACAGTTAGACAGTTAGTAATTTTGTAAAATTGACATTATTTGACGGAGAACCCCGATGGATTTCCGTCCAATTTAGATTTGCTCTGCAAGTCAGTCTGGCCAAGAGCCCATTCAAGCCCATTTCCAATTTTTCCAAATCGAGGCACCAATCACAACCGTTGAGGCGGGCTTCATACGATGACGATAGCGCAGCTATATACTACTGTCATTGGTTGAAGCAGACAATTACAACGATAGCTGCTGCAATGGAACATCCGCAATATCACTAGTTCGAATCAGCTAGTGATTCACTAGTTTGTCTGTTTTAAGCGATTTGAACGTTCCCTTTTTGTTAAAAACCGAGCAAAGAACAACACTCAAAGCCTTCATATCTAAAACAAGATCTTGTCGCGGTCTTGTCAACTAAAAGTTGTCTATGTCATATGCAGTATTTGCGCACACACAAACAGCAGTATTACACATCCAAGCCAAAATGAAAGGTTGAATAGTTTTATATTGCTAATTGAAAAAGTCAAAATGTGCATCTTCAATACGTCTTATAGTTTAAATCTTTAACTCTCATGTTAAACCAAACCCTAACTCTAACCAGAACATTCTATGTTGAACACTAACTTGAGGGTTTCTTTGTATTTCAACACATTTGTAAGAAAAAGGAACAATTGAAGTGAATCCATTCTAATTTCTACTTGTTTATTAAAGACCATCTGTTTATTAAGGACCATCTGTTTATTAAAGACCATCTGTT
>JACXGM010033327.1:0-12318 GCA_016801145.1 Umbra pygmaea
GGCAACTGAAAAGAACGTACTGTAGCAATGAAATCACCATATAGACTAATTTAAATGAACTTTGTAAAATATATATTATTGAAAAATATATTAAATAAAAAAATATATTAAAGAAGTACAAAAATACATTTCTGATTCTGATTATCTTTGGGCCTGCAGAGAAGGCCTTGCAGGCCCTGACGGCCCACCACTGCTTGCGCGTTACGCGCGTATTGCATGAGAAGCTCGATTCGCCTCTTAACAAGGCAAAATTGCATCCATTGCGCTGCGCTAAACAGGTCTATTGCTCTGCTGGACCCCCCGACCCGCGTCACCAAGAAATACACAAAGACTATTTTTCAAACAGTCTTTTTACTGATAAGTGATGTGCAACCCTGGATGGTCCAGATTAATGGAGTAGTGGATGGTTGGTGGACGGCCACCATGTCCCAATAAGGCTGCGACGTCAGCAAAGAGGTGGCAGAGTCATTTGTTGGGCCTGAATCATGGGCAGAAGAGCTGGTGGGCCCCTTTAGGTTCCCTGAAGGTGTGAAAATGACCTCGAAAAAGTATATAGAGCTTCTAACTGACCACTTTCTTCCATGGTACAAAAAGAAGAACTGTGTCTTCTGTAGCAAAATCATCTTCATGCATGACAATACACCATCTCATGATGCAAAGAATAACACTGTGTCATTGGCTGCTAGGGGCATAAAAGGAGAGAAACTCATGATGTGGCCCCCATCCTTCCCTGACCTCAACCCTATTGAGAACCTTTGGAGCATCCTCAAGCAAAAGAGGCAGTTCGCATCAAAACAGCAGCTCTGTGAGACTCTTCTGACATCCTGCAAAGAAATTCAAGCAGAAACTCTCCTGAACTCATGAGTTCAATGGATGCAAGAATTGTGAAGCTGATATCAAAGAAGGGGTCCTATGTTAACATGAAACTTGCCCTGTTAAGATGTGTTTGATTGAAAAAGCTTTTCATTTCAGTAAATATGACCTCCTAATTCTGCAAATTCAACAAATTACCATTTTCAGTTCTTTACAACCTATAAAATGTTTTGAAAATCTGTTGTGCATAATAATTTGGAAAAGTGCATTTAGAGTTATGTTTTGAAAAAATACTGTTTTCATTGGGTGTTTTGTTCAATGGAATTCAACAATATAATCTCCTTCTCACACTCTGCTGCGAGCAAGATTGTTTCTGAAAATCAGACAGAGATTCTTTAAGGATTACGGACTGGGAAAAAAAGAATAACTACTAACAATGAAAGGGAGAAGGTGGGAGGAATTGAAAGCAACTCTAGACTGAACTCTGATTCTGACGCAAAGGTGATTCACCTGAACAAATCTTTTAGAGCAGTGATTCAGTACACCCATATCACTGAAACGACTTGTTCAAAAAGAACAAATAGCTTCACACATCACTAGTTGGCTAAACATACAGGTCCTTGTATGGAGGTGGCGTCACTTAATGATCCATAGCAGTTTTATTTCAGACTTCAGCTTCAGAAATGCTTGAGAAAATGTAGCTTGTGTGGATGCTACCGCACTACTTGATCAATAAAAGAGCTTAACTACTGTAAAGCTATTTGATTCAGATAACAGTGATGCTATGACCACGCTACTGAAAAGTGTAGTTAAACTAATAATGGCACTACTGACACTCCTGCCCAACACTGGTTGTCAGTATAATGGAGAAGATATTATATCCCCCCTTGTGAGATTGACAAAGATGGCTGTAGGTGGCGTGTTGCAGTCTCTACCAAGCTCGAGGACAAGATTAAATGATTAGTGGCAACCGGTCAGATATCAACAGATGTGAAGAAACATGTGGCGTTACATCAAAGTGCCAATATCCGAATGTGATCGAAGTCCAAGGATGTCTCAATTGCCACAGGTCTACTAAAAGCGTTGGAATCCAAAGAGAAGGGAGATAGAGAACCGAGTGGCCTTGTTGTACAATGTGTTTCGCTGGACTATGTTAAGGCGATACCGCCAGGTGGACACAGTACGATGACTATCATCCATGCAGCATGGAGAACCACTAGAATATGCTGAGTTCTTCAAACTGTAAAGGGTTTTAGGAAAAAAATGTTAAAACTATTTTGTGACCTATCCAGGCTTATGGTCAGAAGGTCACAGGTTCAGAGCTTTCAAATGGTGTATCAAACACTGAAATAGAAGGAACATTTGGAAAGTTATGATGCTTCAAATATTGACACACTTAGAATTGAAAAACATAGAAATCAGCCTACAAAGTTGTGCCAAAGATCTCACCCCACAGAGGTCCCCTTAGTTCACACCAGCCGCGGTCGGTGGATCTTAATTGGGGAGGACGGGCTCGTATTACGCTCAGAACCGGAGTGAATGGAATGTGTGCAAATCAAAAAAACAATTGGTTTTGTTCGTTGCGCACCATTCCATTCACTCCGGTTCCGAGCGTAATACGAGCCCGTCCTCCCCAATTAAGATATACCGACCGCGGCTGGTTCACACCCATTCAAGATTGTTCATGTAGTAATGTGTGTGGGGAAAACCTTTAGCTACATTAGTATGGCATCAGATTTATGTAAAAACCTGCGAGCGCGAAATTCATACCTCCACGAGCAAATTATAATAATTTCAATAATTTCACTGGCGCAGATATTACTTTTTGCGCACAAATTCAACATTCGAGTGTAAACAGGCAGGTGCGAGCGTGAAACAAAACATAGGGAGAGGGATAGGGAGAGCACCTGCGCATATAACATTAAACAGCACGCACACAGAGCAGCCAAAACACGCCCACAAGTGTCTAATTTACAAGTGCTGGAGGGCATAAGCTTTTGACATTTGGGGGCGGAAACCTGTCTGTACACTTACAGTGTTCTCAATGCTTCGGTTTGCATGTAGTGACCCTCATTATGCTACCATGTTAGTGTGGAGCTTGTTGGAGTGTTATAATATTGTAATTTATTTTGACTTCAAATATGCCCTCACAACTAGTGTTGTAAGGTAATTATCAGTTTGCAAAAAAACTGGCCGTATCGATTAGCATGTCAACATATCCCTAAAAATGGTTGTCCTTTAAGGTAACAGTCAGGCACAAAGAGACGTTGACACAGCTGCCTGTAGTAGTCGTATCAGGCACTTGACCCAATCTTTTGGGCCGGGGCTGGATAAAAGATCTACAGTTGGGTTGTGGATCAATAAATATGGTACAGGAGGAGCAGCCGTTGACATTGGAGGAAATTTTAAGGAAACATGAGAATGTGTTCAAGGAGGAACTGTGAACACTGAAAGGCCCCCCAGCAAAAATATATGTAGACAAGGAACAACCACCAAGATTTTACAAACCAAGACCTGTGCCTTATGCTATGAAGTCAAAGACAGAGACAGAGATTCACAGACTTTTAACACCAGCACTGAATGGGCCACACCCATAGTGCTGGTGTTGAAGCCAGACAACACAGTACGAATCTGTGGGGATTACAAATTGACAGTTAAGGCCTTAAAAGCCTTGAATTTGGTATAGAAAGTCTTGAATTTCGCTTTTCTAGGATTAAATTAATACCTTAACGAAATTAAGTATAGGATAATTAAAAATGTATGCATTGTAAAGTTCAGTGCATCTCATGCTCCAAATCATATCAGAAAGCGTGAAAGCGTGCACACCTGTTGCTATGGTTACTAGGCAAGTGAGGTACAGAACAAGGTAGTTACCTACTAATACGTAGTTTAGCCTAGTTTGCTGTGGCCACAAAATCCGAATTACGTTTGGTTCAAGCCTGTGCCAGGGGCCTATACTATGAAGCAAGTTCAACATGCCCTGGATTTCTTTTGATTACCTGGCTTCACTGAACCTAACAATTGCGATCTAGATAAGAGATGTCACAACGGTGGTTATCAATACTTTAAATCAACCCAGGACTTCCCAATCTAGTGAGTTTACATGAAATGCACCATCGGACCAATCGGACAAGTCTATGATATGAGAGCCGCATATTTCGCTCAACTGCAGTAAGTGATCATTTTAGAGAAATATGAACTGCATAAAAACATATAACAAAGACATAAAGCAGGAAGGAAAGCTAGGAAAAAAATGTGACCCGTGTATTATAAATGCCTCAGGCACATCGATATAACCTGACTAATTACAATTGTGTATTCCATTAATGCTGATCATGTATAACAATTTTATTTATCGTATTCTTTCATTTGCAGCCCTGACAGTATTAAACGGTCATGGGAGCAAATAAACAATTTACAGGGTGTGTAAATTAATCAATGTCAAAACACTTGGTTGTTCAGTAGGAGTAAATAGTATTTACTGTCTCTACAGTGAAAGGGGATACATTGATGTTGGTTCATATCAAACAGAGCATACATTAAAATACCTGTCACAAACAAACTCAACACTATGGATAAAGTCTGTGGAACTGTAAGCGCACAACTTCGATGTATCGCACTGACTGCACTGGCACATACGGCTCAAGAAGATGACACACACATCACTCCCTCCGCTGAGAATCTAAATATTTCAGAAATAGTTTTCAATGTGAATTGATGCAAATACTCATTATTTTACAAATGTATCTCACACATAGTGAAACAAATGACAAATACTTGGCGCTACCTCGACCCTTCTCTCCCTGAGTGAGCGAGCTACCTGATGAGCTAGATAATATAATAATTAGACCTACTTCAAGTGATTTCGGTACAACATAGACAAATTAGAATTGGATATATATTTTAGATTTTTCCCCTTTGCCTGTGAAAATTGGACAGCTCAGCACTCCTGTCTGTTCTCTAAATGACTCCTACTTGTGACGACTCCACACAAGGACTGTAGAATAATAGGGTTTAATGTAGGAATGGGTATTGACAGAAGTAAGAACTCAACTGTAGGCACCAAACACAAGGTGAGGACAGGCAAGCTTCAGTACACAGATAAACAGGGCAGAGGTACAGAGACAAGATCCTGATGCGATGGTTTTTCAAGGCTGGAGTCATACACTGGTAGACACTGGCAGAGGTACAGAAACAGGATCCAAGGTCGGGTAAACGATAGGCAACACTGGTCGGTCACAGGAATAACACGGCCAGAAGTACACTGGGGCTGGGCGATCTCAGGAGTCAAAGATAGAAAGCAATAGTCAATACACTCAGGCAAACAATACTATAAACACTCAGTCGATCTGAATAGAACAATACCTCGCAAAGAGTATGACTTGGCTATATACTACTGGTGACTGGGTGCACGTGTTTAGTATTCCGGTGATTGCGATCTGAGGTGAGTGCTGCGTTCATGTGTGTCAGGATGAATGGAATCGGTAGAGTCTACTGTGGGTGCATTGTACACCGAACGTGATGACCTTATACTCCTCGCAATCATCCATTCCACAAAGACAATTGTGCATTTAGTTAATATGCCAGGCATGCAATACATATTGTGGAGTTTATTTATAGGACAATATATTTATTCCAATAAAAGATTGCCTCTGCCTCTTTGCTATCTGGATACTAGGAGACTGTAGCATGTCAACATAATTGTGGTACAGAATAGATCCTCAAACAGTGAGTAAGTAGCTTACTGTGAGTTTACTGTGAGTTTCATTGACTGCGTGTCAGTTTTATTACGTCCAGTTGCGGGGATGGAAAGGGAGGTTTAGTTAACGATCATGCAAACTTTGATTACCTGGACATATTTTATATATTTATATGAAAATATGGAATCATTTCTGGGGGGGGCTAAAGGGGGTGCTAGGCTTGTTCTTGGGGGTGCTTTAGCCCCGTCTTGCCCCAGGCTGCCACCTTCAACATCTTTAAGTTCAAATGTATCTGTTTATTTATTTATTACAAATCAAATGTGTGTTATCAGAATAAGCCTTCGTATGTATTAAATATGTCTGATAATTTTAATGAAATGTTTTATTTAAGTTAAGTAGCCTACTTGTACATCATTTTTTTAGGGTTTAAAATTCATACAGATTTGACATTATCCTCTCATACTTCTGTCTGAATAAGTACGAAGTTGGCATTGAATTTGATTTGAAATGGTATTGAAAAGGTCTTAAAAAGCCTTGAATTTAAGTTGGAGGATCCTGGGGGTACCCTGTTTTGGACACTTTTTACATCCGTCTTTTGTTAAGAAGTGCAGGCCAAATACACTAGGTTTTTCATTTATTTATGAAAACATTCAGTAACAGTCCGGTAAGAAAATGCAATTTTCACATTCAAGATGGATTTCACCTGGGAAAACTATGCTTTAAGTCATTACTGGGACCCTTTGATGACCAAAATAAGGATTTTATGACCATAAGTTAAATATTTGGTACTAAAGGTTTAACATGAGTGACGTGTGCTAACCTATATTTCCTAAGTAAAATGTGTAGTGGGAAATTAATGTTTATAGGACCAA
Organism: Umbra pygmaea; assembly: GCA_016801145.1. Taxonomy (NCBI): domain Eukaryota; kingdom Metazoa; phylum Chordata; class Actinopteri; order Esociformes; family Umbridae; genus Umbra; species Umbra pygmaea. The sequence continues at coordinate 6,386 of JACXGM010033327.1, forward strand.
ATAATGACTCCTTCAACAGCTGGATTCCCATCTCTCCTCATCTAACGAAGGATTGCCTGGGATGAATTAAGATTCATGGAAAGGGGGCAAACCCCAATGTATGTCACACATTTAAGCCTGTTCATATGTGATTTTGGTTATGATCCACCCATAAAGGAAGTTTGGTATCATTACTTGTAAAAGGTTGTACAGGTCTTATGTTGTCTCCACAGGGTTTCTGGGAGAAGACAAATGCTAGCCTCCCCCTCTGGAAGATATTCAAATGTTTTAACACTGTTCTATTGTTGATACCAAGGCTAGCGCCAGCAAGACTGTGCATCATTTAATTATGTATGTGGGGGTGCCTAGCCTGTTTGTTCTAACCCTAGCCAAGTGAAGTTATACCATTTGCCATGCAGCGGGGGAGGAGTTTGCGGGATCACCTGGTCGAGGAGTTTAAATTACGGTGTTGTTAGTAAAACAGATGAGATTCTCTTTAACGATTTCTCCTGGCCCAAGTAAATGCGCGCCATAGCAAATGTGTTGAATAAATGTTGAGAAATAGACTGAACCGTATAAGATATGCTTAGATCGTAGATCGTAGTTTAGAAGTGTAGACGTCATGTAATCCTTGGTATTGTATTGTATAATTCTGTGTCCGGTTAAAGAGTTGTGTTTATGCCTTTAAATGGAATTAAATATTATTCACTTTACTAAGTTCTGCCCATCTGACTTTCTAAATCATTTCCCAGAACTTCTCCGGTGGAGACATTAATGGGAAACGTAAGGTATCTTATTGCGGCGTGCTCTTAAGTTTTCAGCCCTTATCACCTGCACAGTTCTAGCTAGGAAGCCTATGCACTGTTTTCTGAGTATCGCGGTAAGCGATTAAGTTTTCCTGGGTCGCTGTAGTATTTCTTCCGTAGCTGTTTACACACACGGATCAATGATCATTATGAGGTCAGATAGTTAGACAGGAAATATTCAACCACGTCTATTCTATCAATCCTCTATACGCAATTATTAAGCATTTCTCCGTTCTCAACTCAGACTATTGCAACAGGGAAGAAAAGGAAATATATTAATCATTAATGCTTTAACTTAATAAGTGCACATTAATTGTATCCTTTTACCCCCTTACTACAAAATGTAATTGTTTTCAAGACGCGTACCTGACATTAAGTAGTCTAACGTTGTGAATTTTATAGCTACACTAAAACCGAGATATTTGCTGGAATCCCAAGATTCCAAGCTTTAAGAACATATAATACTTTTATATATAACCTAACAAATGAGCGTGGTAGTTGTGTTTCTAGTTGGCATTTCAATTTTTTTTTAGAAGAAAAATAACATTACTGTTTGCGATATGTGTAGTTGAAACTCGCAGTCATAACGTTGTGAATACAGCTACACTAAAACTGAGATTTCTACTAGAACCCCAACATTTTAAGCTTTAAGGAGATATAAGACTTGTAATTATAAGCTAAAAAATGAGGGTGTTAGCCATGTTTTCCTTTTGACATTCAATTTCATTTTGAGGTACAAAAACGGCTAGCTGAGTAAACGAGCTAACAGCTTTTGGAACTGGCTGTTTACGTTACATTGTGACTAATAATTATCTTTTTTTTTAAAAGCTATTTTAAAACCAAGACATTTGCTAGAACCCCAACATTCTATGCTTTAAGGACATATGAGACATGTATTTATAACTTAAGTATTGCATTTGTGAGCTTTGATTTTATTTCCTTAATGTATTTTCTATGAAGTGAAAACAAAAACTTAACTTTTTTCAAGAAGCGTAACTGACATTACGTAGTCGTAACGTTTTGAATTCTACACTAAAACGGAGATAGTTGCTAGAATCCAACGATTCTAACCTTTAAGGACATATAAGACATGTATATATATAACCCAATAAATGACAGTGTTAGCCTCGTTTCTAGTTTGACATTCCATTTAATTTGAGGCACATGTGTACAAGGCACGAAGCTCACATTATGAGGGGAAATTATTATTTTTGTTATAGCTACTGTAAAATTGTGACATTTTCTACATTCCTGAGTGTCTAAGCTTTCTGTAGATATAGAACATGTATATATAACCTAGAAATAGGACTTGTGAAATGTGATTTTAGTCCAGTTTTTGGAGGTGGTGGGGGGCAACATCTCCCGCGGGCATCCTACTGCTCCCTAAGTGGTGAACTGAATGTAAGAAAAAACAATTAGCCGAACTTCAGCACAAAATGGATGACGCTGATGAGTTAACATTACCACGTTGTTCAGAACATATTAGTGTGCCTACAGAGAAAATACTCACATACCAAATGGAGGAACTCAGTAAAAAGGAAAAAAAGAATGCTCAGCCTGTACGAACAATGGAAAATTCAAATCAGAACATCCAAAGAAAATTTACAGGAAAATATAACAGAAAAGGAACTGGCTCCTGGCTAAAATTGATGCATGTGAGGCTGTAACTAAAGACATTATAAAACTCATCTATGAACGCTTATCAGCAGTAGAGTGCGACTTTGGTGCAGAGTGTGAAAGGCACCGGCTCCGTCAGCTACTAGCCCATGACTATGCTTATTTCATATATGGTACAGGCTCTCAGTCAGGTGCCAGTTGCCCTTCAGAATCAATGCTCATATCAGCAAAAAGGGCTGATGCAGCCACAGAGCTCGCTGCTAAGGAGGCTCAATACAAACTAATGCAGGAAGAAAGAAATCAAAGGGAGAAAATAAGAAAAATTGAAGAGCAACATAAAAAATAATTAGAACTGCATTTGAAATGTTAGAGTTAACCAATAAGGAATAAGTGTTTACTGATATAAGGAGGACAAGAGAGGAGATTTAGGACTTCTTATCTGGGCTAAGGATGGGAAGTCAGATTTTATAATGGAATAAAGTCTTATTTTGCTATAATTATCATATCTCCAGGTCTCTGAGTGTAATTAATTACTAAATGCATCAAAAATATACAACACTACCTAAATAAATATGTCACTGGCCCTGCTTTCAAATGCCTTGAAGGCACCTTTTATCGAAATGATGAAGAAGCATACAGAGATGCTTGGAATAAGCTCAATCAACGCTACGGTCAGCCATTTCTTGTCCAAAGATCCTTTAGGGAAAAACTATCAAAATGGTCAAAAATACAGTCCAAAGATGCAGAAGGGTTAAGAGATTTCTCAGACTTCCTAAATGCCTGCCTGCAAGCCATGCTTCATGTGAAGGGTCTAGAAATATTAAGTGAGTGTGAAGAAAACCAAAAGAACACAGAAAAGAAAAGAAACACAGAAAGTTCCTGATTGGTTAGCATCTCGTTGGAATTGTCGGGTTACTACAGCCTTCATGGAAAATAAGGAATTTCCTACCTTTGAGGATTTTGCAAAGTTTGTGTCAGTAGAAGCAGAGATAGCATGTAACCTAGTCACTTCCCTACATGCTCTTCACACATCTAACCCACCCCATGACAAGAGAAACACAAGGGAAACAAAAGGAAATAAAGCCAATGTCTTCAGCACTCAAACAGTCTTAAACAGTGATAAATCAATACCAAGATATGGAAGATCAAAGCTCCCCTGCATTTGGTGCAAAGATGACAAACATCAACTCCCCAAGTGCCCAGACTTCATGGAAAGGTCCCTTGAGGACCGAAGGAAACACGTGAAGAAAATTAAGCTGTGTTACAGATGTGTGAAACAAGGTCACAGGACTAAGGAATGTCGTCACCGCCACACTTGTGATGTGTGCAAGGGAAGGCACCCAACCTGTCTCCATGATGAAAACTACAGAAAACATAAAGGTAGAGAAAGGCCTTTATCCATTGTAAACACAACTTCAAACGCAGCAGATGAAATCACAGCAGCCATGGCACTCAACATCACTAGAGGGGGTCAGTCATGCAGTACTTCCATGATCGTCCCTGTATGGGTGTCCTCTGCTACAAATCCATCCCAGGAGCAGCTCGTCAATGCTTTATTAGACACTCAAAGTGACGGCACATTCAGTGAAAAGGAGGTAAGCCAGGAATTACAAGCAGATGCCTACCCTGTGAAACTGAAACTTACCACCATGCTTGGAGAGAGCATGATCATGAAGAGTGAAAGAGTTTCTGGACTCCGTATGAGAGGCTACAATTCATGCTTCCACATTGACCTTCCTCCTTCATATACTAAAGACTGCATTCCAGTGAATCGTGATCATATACCCACTCACGAAACAGCAAAACAATTGCCTCACTTGACAACAATCACCGATAAGATTCCACCTCTCCTATGCTGTGATGTAGGACTCTTAATTGGCTACAACTGTCCTAGGGCAGTACTAGCAGGAAAAGACGACGAACCCTATGCCATCCTTACAGACTTGGGATGGAGCATTGTGGGCTGCTCAACAGCGTACCTGGATGAAACAGGATCCAGCCTGTGTCACAGAGTCGCAGTAAAGGAACTCCCTCCAGTAACGCCGATGGATGTGATAAATGCTCTGGTGGCAGACTTTAAGGACACTAAAAACGACGACAAGACTGTCTCACAAGAGGTTCTTGTTTTCTTGGACAAACTTAAAGGGAGCATAAGGAAAAATTATCAGGGACATTACTGTGCTGGATCCGATGTCACTGCGGTTGATGATCCGGTTTCCACCTGATGACGCCAGCTTTCATCTCCAGTTGGCTTCACGTTCTTCCTTCACAAGACCACGGAACTGTATTGAAGCTACATAAAGACTATGGTCACAGTCCACCCATCATATCTTCATTGCTGGACAATAATTGAACACTGATAAACAAAGTGACCTTATTACAATGGGCTGTGTACCTTCAGATCCCCCACCCGGTACAGCCAGAATAGGACTGGCCACCCCCTTGAGTCTGGCCTCTCTCTAGGTTTCTTCCCAGGTCCCTCCTACTAGGGAGTTTTTCCTAGCCACTGTGAATCACTTGTGTTGCTTGCTTTTGGGGGTCTCGGGCTGGGTGTCTGTCAAAGCACTTTGTGACAACTGCTGTTGTAAAGAGGGCTTTATAAATAAATTTGATTGATTGATTGATTGATTGATTGATATGGTCAATGCTCTTATCTGAGAATCAGGAACCAAAGAGGAGACATTCACTGTTCCCTAGTCATAGGAAAGGCCTGCATTTCTCCCACAAAGTTGACTACGATACCAAGGCTTGAATTAACTGCAGCATTGGTCTCAGTCGGCGTCAGCAATATGCTCAGGGAGGAGCTTGGGTATGTTCATGGGAAAGAGTAGTTCTGGACAGACTCAAAGGTAGGTTTAGGCTACATAAATAACGATGCACAACGCTTTCACACCTTTGTTGCCAATCGGGTCCATAAGATCCGCCATAGCACAAACCCCCAGCAATGGTTTGATGTCTTTAAAGATAAAAATCCGGCAGATGGTGCTTCCCGTGGAAGAACCATAAATTAATTGCTTACATCTAACTGGTTCACTGGTCCCATGTTCCTATGGGAAAAGGAAATATCTACACCGAAGCATGTAGCACCAGACCTATTGATAGGAGATCCGTAAATCAAAAAGGTACAAACTCTGCAAACCAAAACCACAGAAACAATGAGTCTTGCCGTCCGCCTTTCCAAGTTTTCGTCATGGTTACGAGCCATCAAGCCTGTGGCCCGCCTTTTGCGATGGGATAAGAAAATTAAATCAAGTGCTCTTTCTACAGTGAGTAAACAGGAAAGTGCTGAGCGTGTCATAATCCAAGATCTGCTCAGGGAGGAGCTTGGGTATTGTCACGAAACTGATAAGGGAAGGACCCAAAAGCAGAGGTGGTACAACAGGTGAGAGGAAAAATGTAGTTTATTAATAATAAGAGTGAAATGATGGCTGGACAGATGGTTGGCAGGCAGGATGGCTTGGGTATGGTCCTGAGATAGGAGTAGGTAGATGGCAGGCTGGCAGGAGGGCTTGAATAATGGTCCTGAGTTAT
>JACXGM010033328.1:0-12318 GCA_016801145.1 Umbra pygmaea
AGATAGAGATGAGACACCTATTCAGTTCAGTGTTACCCATACGACACCATGCCGAGAGTTGAGATAGATAGAGATGAGACACCTATTCAGTTCAGTGTTACCCATACGACACCAACCTATTCAGTTTTGTGTTACCCATACGACACCATGCCGAGAGGACAGGAGATTGCATAGGTAAGGATGCAACGATTATACATTTTGATGGTACGATTATAGTCTGAGAAATAATCACAGTTTCCTGATTAATATGCATTAATTTATTTCACAAATCTAGGGATGTATAAAATCATGAGCATTCTATAATTAGAGGTTTTATTGTGCAACATTTGGCTATTATTTTTTAAGAGTTGCTGCCTTTTGAAACAAAAATCATAGTTACCAAATAATACAGTACAAACTAAATAAATAGATTAACAAAAAGTCCTTGGAATAAAATCTAAGATACATCTGTAAACATCAATGTCATTATATCAAAAACAAATGCAGTCAAAGGCTGCAGGGCCATTTAGATCAACTAGCCTATATTATAAAATTGTTTCCTTTTTTGTATTTCTGTTTAAGGTATACTTTTTTTTCTGTTTAAAAACTCACTTTTTTCAGGAGAATAAACAGTATCTATGTATGTCACTTGCTATCTTGAATCGAACTATTCTTTTCAAGCAGTTGCAATTTCAAATCTTTAGAGAAATGTTCTCACGCAATGCTTCTAAATCTCTCTCTCTCTGACACATGCACATTCAATTTTTGCCATTGTCGCGTTCATTTCAATAAAACGTGACTGTTGTCTTCAACTAATAAAAATACGAAATACATTGAATATTGCTATGATATATTATACAGTATATGCAATAAACCTTTATTTGTGCATACTTTACACTACTTGTTTGATGAAGAATTGACAGCGAATGAGAACTTGCACTGTGTAAACAGTCTGGCAGTGTGACCACATCATGGATGTATTAAGAAAACCACATGCACAATGCCTAACGTTAGGTTTACTAGCCAATTTATACTCTTCTAATCTGATGTTTGAGAACTTAAGGTAAAATAGCAGGCACAAAGAACACACACATCGATTTCAGAGCTAGGCTGCTTTAACGACCTTAGCCCATTGTGTTACGGGTGTTGGACTTGAGCTGTTTAAAACAGGAGAAGCTCCTTTCTACACCTGCAGATTTTGCTCCAATTGTTGCCACTAATGAGAACAGTTTGTAAAGCTGAGGCATTGCACTGTCCAACTCAATGTCTTTAAGGAACACCAAGTAAACACACACGCTCACCACACATCAGCTATCAGGTGGAGAGATGAGTAGTTATATATGCCGATTAGGAAACAGGGCGATTACTAGGTGGCCATGATTGAACTGAGGCCTGGTTGGGAATTTGGCCAGGACACCGGGGTTAACACCCCTAATCTTCCGATAAGTGCCATGTCATTTTTAATGACCACAGAGAGTCAGGTCACCCGTTTAACGTCCCATCCGAAAGACAGCACCCTACGCAGGGCAGATGTCCCCATCACTACCCTGGGGCATTGGGATTGATCTTTAGACCAGAAGGAAGAGTGCCCCCTATTGGCCCTCCAACACCACTTCCAGCAGCACTGGTCTCCCATCCAGGGACTAACCAGGCCCAACCCTGCATAGCTTTAGAACCAAACCAGCAGTGGAATACAGGGCGCTATGCTGCTTTGGCATGAACAGTTTGGAAAGCCCCCTCTGACCGCTTCTCCTTGACAATCGCAAGAAGAGACTCAATTCTGTTCTTACAGTAAGGAACATCCATTGCCCTCTGCTGGACAATATCAAAGACCACATCAGTCTCAGAGAAGATTTGTTCATGTGTACAACATGAACACAAACTCAAAATCCTCCAGTTCTCACAAAGCTTTAGGTACAATCCATATTATCATCATCCATTGTCATATCTGCAATGATGTTATCAAATGTCTGCAGGGGGCCATCATAATCGTTTGCCACAGTGCTCACTATCCGTGATAAGAAATTGAATCGAGTAGGAGCATTTCGGGGCAACCTTGAACAGCCTGCAGTCTCCAGAAAAGATGTTCTTTGTGGATTTTGAAAAGAATAATGGCAAACCCAGAGAGTGATGAAAAATAAAATTCAGTCTGTGTGCATAGCAATGCACAAACATTGCACTGGGGGCTATTGCTTTCACTTTGGCCTGCAGACCATTGAGAGCTGAAGCCATGACAGCAGCCCCATCATAAGTCTGTGCCACAAGCTTATCCTTAAAATTGTAGCCCTGCATGTTCTTATTTAATACATCAAAAACAAACTGAGCATTTCGCCCCCCAGAAAGATAAAAAAAATCAAATAAAGCTGAATTTTACCTGCACTATCCACATAGCGAACAATGACAGAGTTGGGCACGGCAGGATATATCAGTTGTTTCATCCACCTGCCATCCAAAAAAGGGAGCATCCTGAACTTCATCTCTGATCTGATCAGAAATGGTGGCTGCAAGAGCAGAGATCAAGTCATTTTTAATAGTACGGTACATACCCCGAAACACAAAAAAACACACAAAAAAAAGAGCAGGTGCATTTATACGGAGACTTGATTACACACAGGTGGATTCTATTTATCATCATTAGTCATTTAGGTCAACATTGGATCATTCAGAGATCCTCACTGAACTTCTGGAGAGAGTTTGCTGCACTGAAAGTAAAGGGGCTGAATAATTTTGCTCGCCCAATTCATCAGTTTTTTATTTGTTAAAAAAGTTTGAAATATCCAATAAATTTCGTTCCACTTCATGATTGTGTCCCACTTGTTGATTCTTCACAAAAAATTACAGTTTCATATCTTTATGTTTGAAGCCTGAAATGTGGCAAAAGGTCGAAATGGGGGCCGAATACTTTCGCAAGGCACTGTATATTTGGCTTTAATCTAAACATTTCTTCTTATTTCGAAATTGAATTATGAATAATCAAACCACATCTGAATAACACTAAATGTGTTATTTTTTATAGTTTTTTGATAGATACAATCAAAAGAGTAAATAATAATAAGAATTTAATAGTTGCAGATTTTGTGCAAATAGGTAAAACATGATTGTTTGTCAGTAGGCCTGATATTGCTTGATCTCCTATGATTATCCACGTAATGGGAACATGCGTGCATTCGTGGCTGTAATGCCATTTGGTACCCCAGGTTGTTTTCATGTCAAATGAATGTTGCATGTTGTCTTACCGCAAGAGATAAGCTTTAACCCAACGGTGGGACCTTAAACATATTCATCACATCAGGATGTCTATATTCGGCTCAACTTTGTGGGATGAAATCATCTCACAGATTATCCAAAGCCAATTCACTCATGCTCAGAGAAGTGCCAATGGTTATGCCATAGAAACACTTTAATACCGTTTCTCCATCATTTTCCATTAATCATGTAAAAACAGGGGTTGAATTCATTTAGAAGCTATGTCATTAGGGTTATTGGTTTCTCTGTAAAGACAAAGTTCTTAACGTTTTCATGGAGGCACCTTAAAATTTAAAAACCAATAACTTGCCACTTACACTGCCCAAATCAAGCTTTTGGGAGTCTAACATAATAGTACCACCACACGAGAGCCCACCCGAGGGAGAAGAAGTGATTCTCTACGAGTCCCAAAATATACCATATTCCCTGTGTAAAGACCCCTAAAGGGCACTATTAAAGAGGAGTAATATGTTGCATTGGGAATAGAGCACCAGTAGGGATGAAGCCTAAATTATCATACAACAAAAACTTCCCTCTGAGCTCTTTAAAGCTCTATAAAGTGATGTGATCCATTCTTTCTTCCTTCACAGACACCACACGGTGGGCTGTGCTTGCTCATTTATGCTTATCTCTCATTAACTTGTCAACTTAGACCATATTTATTTTGGATCTTGTTATATAACGGAAATACAAGCTGCGAGGAATGTGCGAAAGGCAAACAAAGTGTGATTTATGCAAATACTTTTCTGCTCTAATTTATTTTAATGACTGTAGATTAAGTGACCTACAGGATGGCAGAAGTAGATTCACATAAACAGCATTTGCAAATTCAAAGGTCTGAATATTGTTATGCCCATATACTGTACACTCTCTTAACCAGGTACACCACACCTTCATGAATCCACATCCCATAATAACCATGAAGTGTGCTCCAATGTTGGCCCCTACAGTCAATCCTTTAAGAATGCATGTTGTTGATTTGCATGGACAAAAAAATTATACATAAAAAAAGGTTCAAAGGACAGGATGAAAATGTGAAGGATGTCCACAGCTGCTTTAAATAGCTATGTGATCCACCGTGCCAAGAGAGGTAAAGCCAGCCTCTAGCCCGAGGAAAAACAAGTCAGTCATGGAGGGAAAGCAAAGGTACCTCCGACTGGGATTAGTTAGTGCTGCACGATATAGGCACAAAATGTAATTGCAATTACAAAGCATTGTGTTCAATGAGAGCTGGAGACTGTGTTTATTTATTTACAACACTCTCTTGAGTTTCCAGCATATCTAACCTCAGTTTTCTAGTTAAATCAATCACTTGTGTCACAAGAACAAAGGATCGGTTAGTAATTGATAAGCAAAAGATAGCTTGTGGACAAGACTGACTGTTTTTGCCCCACAGCAATAGAGAAAGGTGCAAAATGATCTTCCCCTAAATGTATCTGCACTTATACATTCATAGCATGCCTGGAAGTTTTGCTTGAAGAAAAATGTGCCTGTACCTAAATGAGTCCCATGGCCACCACCTCTGTTGATGCTCTCTTTGTAAACTATGTCTGATCTTCTTTCCAGCACTGACATTTGGTGATTAAAGGTACTCTGTTTAACATTTACATTTTACATTTTTGTAATTTAGCTGATGCTCTTATCCAGAGCGAGTTACAGTGAACACAGGGAAATCCCCCTTGAGCAACGTAGGATAAAGTGCCTTGCTCAGGGACACAACAACATTTGGCACAGTTGGGAACTGAATCGCCAACCTTCCGACTACAAGTCTGACTTTCTGAGCCACTGAGCCATCTGTGCCCCTAACAATGTCTGCTTAATGACTAAAATGCCAAATGTAAAGTCTGCTTTTGTTCTGTATGTGTTGGTCTGTGTGGCGTAGTGTGCTAAGTCGCTGCATTGCAGGACAGTCTTTGTCACGATGGTAATAAGTTTGAGCCTGACTATGGGTTCTCTGACATTTCCCAGGCCTCCTACACAATGCAGCGCAAAAGTTTTATTTATTATTACTAATATTATATAATATATATATATATTTTGTGGTTGCAGACACATTTCTAGATATAGTTTTACTAGGATTACTACATCACATACACTTTGGAGGGACAAACATGCTCTGGAGATGCTCCCCGAGTGAGCAAAGCATGTAGGAGACTTACGAATCTAACAAGCACTTTCCCTGGGCCAACTTGACATTAATATGAAATATTAATTAGTTTATGTAACTGGGATAACATAATACTGATTTGTATTTTAGTTGGGTGGTTTAATTTCAGGAGACAGAGGATGCTTCCAGACCAATGTATAAACGGACACCGCTCTAATGGCAATTACTGACATGATTTAACAATTAACTAAATAGGTTAGCTATGTAACTACCTCTTCTGACAGAAAAGGCTTGCTTAGCTTGTTATCAAAAGTTCTAAACATACTGTTTCAAGAGAATGACTTAAAAGGAAGAGTGAAGAAACAGGTGCTTTGTGAGAACTCAAGTTAGCTAGCTAGCTTTGGATGAAACGTATTCAATGTTGTGTGCTGCACCCGTATTCTCGTGTCGAAAAAAGACGTTTAACCGGGTCAATGTAAGACCAGGTTTTGAATCCTGCTCTCGGATTAGCCCAAGGCTACAAATGATACAATTTGACAGCCCTGTCTGCGTTTGTGGGATTAGACCTCCAATTGATTTGGCCTTTTTGCACCCTAGCATCTCCTTTTGGTGACTTGGCAACTGAGAGCTCAGTCAAGGTAAAGTCTAAAGAGTGATTTCCTGGTTGATGAGCTGTTATCAAAGCTACAGTCCGCAACTTTCGTAATTGCTAAGTGGAATCATCGTCTTACTATATTTATCTTAAAACCCGACTGTGTTTCTCACAGATATTGCAGGCATTCCTTTACTGAGGGTCAGGCAGGGAATACCCAACAAAAATGTGACGTATGGTGGTATAAAGGAAGTACCGGCGTTGACAGGGATGTCAATCAAACCAGAGCTATATGCTGAAGTCTAATGTGTTTGCAGGGCAGGCCCAACCTCTAGACCCAGTAGAACAAGTGATAAAATACGAACATCGACTTCAGAGAAATAAACCCAAGCGGGGACCAGTTTTAGCCTGAAAGTGCCTGAATAGGCATAAATATCGGCTAATATTGCGGAAGGCATCTTTAAGCTAAACAGCATTGGATGTGCTTTAGAAGACACATATCTTCATGAATCAGAACCTTTCTGCACCTTTAAACTTATATCCACATATCAATATCACCAAACTGTGTTTTTGCATCATGTGATACTGTGGGCTCACAAATTTGGTCCCCCGTGGAAAGGAAGTTTCTGATTTCTGTTGGCCCGATATGCTCATACAAAAGTATATCTACATACACATTATTCTCTCAAGTCTTATATTTGAATCAGATTATAGCAAAACTCTATGACCAAATCTATGGTGGGGGAATAGTAATAACTTCCAGATAGTGTTCAGATAAAACAATAACATCAGAGAAACATAAGTCATCAAATGAACACGTCAGGGAGAGACAGACAGAATCACACAAACTAAAATGAACACCGATTAATTTCTCTTCTTCTGTTTCTGTCTGCCCCACCCTCTCTACCTTCTGTCCATCTATCCCTTTCCTGTAAATTCCCTCCCTCCAGCTGTTTGTACAGGGATGGGCGCGTTTCCATGTCAACCCACACCTTTCGGGACCCTGTCTGTACCTGTTGTGTTGCTGTAGTAATGGGGGGAGGGTAAGGGTATATGAGGAAGAACAATCTCCCAGAGCGAGCTCAGACGGGCCCTGTCATCTAATTACTCGACCAAGACTGTTGTTGGTGCTGCTCAGATCGACAGCGGAGTCAGACAGCCAGGTAGATAGGTGAGACGACAGCGCAGTCAGACAGCCAGGAAAGTATACGGTACTCAGGATTAAACGATCACTATTAAAACTGTCAGAGATCCACAAATCACAGCAAGTTCAATATGTTGATTTGTATAACAGGACAACCCCTTAGGTAAAGTCACGAGATAAGGCAGTGCTAGTCTGTCCTGTTTCTGGTAGAAATTAGGACACAAGCAACTCATGTTTCTTGAAGGTCAAGTGTGTTGAAAGTAGGAAAATATTCAGTACAGTGCCTAGGTGGTAAAGGTTACACATGCAGCACTCCAGGATCAAGTTTGCAGATCCCTGATTTAATGCTAACCTCATTACAGCTAGTGTGGACTAATGTGAGGACTACATGACTGCAGACGTTAATGGACAAAACAACAGAGTGGGGTACGATCAGAGCCAGAACTATCAAGAACATATTCAAAAGAATGTTGACCATATATAGCAGGGGTCCGGAGCCTGCTGGTTTTCTGTTCTACCTCAATATTAATTGTACTCACCTGTAGTCCCAGGTCTAAATATGTCTCAGATTAGAGAGTTGCAATGAAAAAGTGGAGTGGACCTGGCTTCGAGTTCCTGAGTTGAAAACCCCTGATGTATAGTATAGATATTATATATCAGTGTATAGTATAGATTTTATATCAGTGTATAGTATAGACGTTATATCAGTGTATAATATAGATGTTATTTCAGTGTATAGTATAAATCCAATATCAGTGTATAGTATAGATGTTATTTCAGTGTATAGTATAGACATTATGGGCCCTATTTTAATTATCTGAAACGCCAGTATCAAACGCGAAACGCAAGTGACATTGTGGGAGGGTCCCGGGCACTGCTGCTATTTTACCGGCAGGATAAATGACTCTTGCGCCTGACGCAAATGTAAAATGGGTAGGTCTGAAGTAGCCATAGTCATTAGTCATAGGTGTGGTTTGGGCGTAACGTGCAATAAACCAATCAGAGCGTCATCTCACATTCCCTATAAGAGCAGGCTCGCTTGTTCCATTGCGGATTGCTATTATAACGGCGGATTGCTATGGATTTTTCTTTTCTACAAAATGTAAATAAAAAAATGTCACAAGACATACTTTCCGATGTTTTGGGCTAACTAACTGAATCACAAGGTTATGAATGCATGGTAATATTTTGCAATGTAGTCTAACAGAGTGAGATTACTTTGCTTGCTGCTGGGGCATTTGGGTTAAGTGTCAATAGCACATGCATTTCAACATCACGTCTCCTTAAGTACTCTAATATTTCCTCATTTATGTAATCAACACATCCATGATTCATGAACATGTTGTGTAAAACCACAAGCCACAAAGAATGCTGCGATCTTGAGTAGTGCAAAGTGCCTCCTGTCCTATCCAAACACCTGACGCGCATTTTTAGTGTGCTGAATGTTCGTTCACGGACTGCGTGTTTGTGTGTTTTCAATTAAACAGCATTTCACGCACTGTTGCTGGCATCAAATGGTGTCATCCTCAGCCATGTCTTTAACGGATACCCTGTCCCATTTACAGCCACCAATCCAAGGGCAGATTCCCATCAAAGATGGCAGAGTTTGCCATAAATGAGTTGTGGCTTGAGCCAGGGTAATTCGCAAAGATATGGGTGATTTTACTTTTAGCATCGCAAATTACTTGTATGTTGATTGAATGGTTTCCCTTGTGGTTGATGTATATCAGTGTGAGTTATTCATTCTGAATAATTTGGGTAAATGTGTACACTAGATGTATGCCTATTATTTCACATCTTCGGACACCACAATGATTTCCCTCGTGTGGAAATATTTTTCCTTCTAATTATGTATTGCAATAATGGGAACTGCTTTATTTGTGTAGATGAGAGGAGCAATAAAGTGTATGTGCGCGCTATTATGGCCAAGCATGCGCCCTTAAAATAGCATCTACCTAACAAGCCACTGACTTTTAACCCGGTTTTTCCTGGTCAGTGGCGGAATTGTTTTCGGGAACTGCAAGATAGCACCTGGGAATGTCTGCGCCGGAACACGCCTATTATTTTCTTTGAACCGCCCAACGAACGCAAGTTCATTCCCTAATTTACCGATTATCAGTGTATAGTATAGACCAGAGGTATTCAACTCTAACCCTACGGGGTCCGGAGCCTGCTGGTTTTCTGTTGTACCTCAACATTAATTGGACTCACCTGGTGTCCCAGGTCTAAATAAATCCCAGATTAAAGTGTTGCAATGAAAAAGTGGAGTGGATCTGGCTTCGAGGTCCACAGTTGAATACCCCTGGTATAGACGTTATATCAGCGTATAGCATAGATGTTATATCAGTGTATAGTATAAATCCAATATCAGTGTATAGTATAGACCAGACCTACAATCAGTGTGTAGTATAGATATTCTAACAATGTGTAGTATAGATATTCTAACAATGTGTAGTATAGATATTCTATAAGTGTATAGTATAGATATTCTATCAGTGTATAATATAGACACTATATCAGTGTATAGTATAAATCCAATATTAGTGTATAGTATAGACCTACAATCAGTGTATAGTAAAGATATTCTATCTATATTCCGGCCGTCCCTCTAAACTTTCAGCTCATACAAGGAGAAGACTGATCAGAGATGCAGCCAAGAGGCCCATGATCACTCTGAATGAACTGCAGAGATCTACAGCTGAGGTGGGCGAGTCTGTCCATAGGACAACAATCGAAGTCGTATACTATACAAATCTGGCCTTTATGGAAGAGTGGCAAGAAGAAAGCCATTTCTGAAAGATATCCATAAAGTGTAATTTAAAGTTTGCAACAAGCCACCTGGGAGACACACGAAACATGTGGAAGAAGGTGCTCTGGTCAGATGAAACCAAAATCGAACTTTTTGGCAACAATGCAAAACATTATGTTTGGCGTAAAAGCAACATAGCTCATCACCCTGAACACACCATCCCCATTGTCGAACTTGGTGGTGGCAGCATCATGGTTTGGGCCTGCTTCTCTTCAGCAGGGACAGGGAAGATGGCTAAAATTGATGGGAAGGTGGATGGAGCCAAATACAGGACCATTCTGGAAGAAGACCTGAGACTGGGACAGAGATTTGTCTTCCAACAAGACAATTATCCAAAACATAAAGCAAAATCTACAATGGAATAGTTCACAAATAAACATATCCAGGTGTAGAGTGTAGAATGTGTTAGAAAGTCCAGACCTGAATCCAATTGAGGATCTGTGGAAAGAACTGAAAACTGCTGTTCACAAATGCTCTCCATCCAACCTCACTGAGCTCGAGTTGTTTTGCAAGGAGGAATGGGCAAAAATTTCAGTCTCTCAATGTGCAAAACTTAGACATACCCCAAGCGACTTACAGCTGTAATCGCAGCAAAAGGTGGCGCTACAAAATATTAACTTATCTTGCACGCCCATTTTTTCAGTTCTTTATTTGTTAAAAAAGTTTGAAATATTCAATAAATTTCATTCCACTTCATGATTGTGTCCCACTTGTTGTTGATTCTTCACAAAAAAATTACAGTTTCATATCTTTATGTCGGAAGCCTGAAATGTGGCAAAAGGTCGAAAAGTTCAAGGGGGCCGAATACTTTCGCAAGGCACTGTACATAAAATATCTATACTATACACCGATATTATCAGTTTACAATCTCCTTAAATGTGTTTTTTTTTCTGTACTGTTGTTAAAATCAACTCCATTTAATGGGAATGTTCAAGCTCCATAAAATACTCTTTAAATTAAATACAAAAGTTTGATGTGTGAAACAGCTGACCTATATTCACTAATGGAAATAATAAAAATAGCATGTCTAAAATGCTTTAATTACTATTCAAAACAATCTGGTAGAGTGGAAAACAATAGAGGGTGCTCTATGACATGCCTGCCTCATTACTGCCCCCTGCTGAACAATGCTGCTCTGCCAACTGAAGACAAACTAAGGAATAACAGCTTTGCTGAGCCAACCCTAGAAAGGAACAGTTTGTCAGACCTGAGAGATGCTGGTGATGAAAACTTTCTGAAGGAAAAAAGACTGACTGACACGGAGACTGACTGACATGGAGACTGACTGACACGGAGACTGACTGACACGGAGACTGACTGACACGGAGACTGACTGACACGGAGACTGACTGACACGGAGACTGACTGACACGGAGACTGACTGACACGGAGACTGACTGACACGGAGACTGACTGACACGGAGACTGACTGACACAGAGACTGACTGACACAGAGACTGACTGACACAGAGACTGACTGACACAGAGACTGACTGACACAGAGACTGACTGACACAGAGACTGACTGACTGATCTTCTTGCATTCAGTTAAAAACCAGGTCTGCGTTGCTCCCACTGTCCCTCTGAAATGTCCCAGTCTCAAGCAGACTTCTGACTCTTCCCCTCCCCCAACCCAGCCAGACCCATAGCTAAATAAGAGGCCTAATCTCCTTATGCAATGTCTGCCCGTGACCTCGGGCCAAGGAGACATGTGGCATCGGTCCAACACAACCCCCCCAAAACACACACCACAGTGTAGACACTCCACAAATTGTGTACCATAAATTGCTCACGCCAAGCTCACCGTTTACAAGATACTCCGAAAAGCAGTAAATCCTTGCCTGTTATAAGTCGGGGAGAAAGAGGTTGTGGGGAGTCAATAACATGTGAACCTGAGGAGAAGCTGGGGGGCGTGTGAAGGTCAACCTCCCCAGCTCATAGCACCTTCATCTAGTTTGATTCCTTATAGTAAGTTGTTTTAACAAGCCTGGTTTTTGTTACTATAACTCTGTACTGTGTTATATTTCTTCCCCGTCATTGTTCTCCATCTACACCGCATTCCAAAATATTATGCAAATTGGAATTAAGTGTCAAACATTAAATATTTACTTTTTCAATCAAACTCATAAGCCGCTTTCCGACCGCAGGAATTTTTGCAGTTCCTAGAACATAACGTTCCTATAACTCTTTTTTTCTCGTGTTCCGATAGAAGAAATTGCAGGATTATTTAGTTCCTCGCACTGCCGTTCCTATAACCTTTTTAGCTCCTACTCCAGAGCAGGGTCTTTCCATTTTCCCTTTTCCTAGGTCTACGTTGATTGGTCCAACTTATAAATTACGCCGGTCGCCTCGTTTGTCTGTTGTGTATAATGCTACATATTATGCTGGAGCCTTCGTCTTTTGTGTTTCTGTGTTAAGTAGCTACTCAATTTCTATGAGTC
>JACXGM010033329.1:0-12317 GCA_016801145.1 Umbra pygmaea
AGCCATATCGCCCAGACCTAGTACTCACTCCATACCGTGATAGACACGGACTGGCCCGAGCTACGCAGTGGACAATAGGCATTATTGATCTCGTCTGGGACCGAAGTGGAGCGGTAGGTGGAGTTCAACAGTTAATGTTTCTTGGTTTCTTTATTTGAATTTAAACATTTCCTTGAGGATTTTAAATAAAAATTCCCTTTCATGAAAGGGAAAAATTATGAGTAGGCACTGATTTTAACCATTTATTTCTTCATTGTATGCATTGCTTTTGTGTAACAAAACTCTAAATTAGTGTAGGTAAACATATGTGTAGTTTTTTTAATATTTTTTAAATATCAAGAAATAGGTTTAACAGCTTCATAAGCGCATTTCTGAAAAAGGAACTGGCTTTCTCACCCGCAAAATTCTACACCCCTATTAAACTGAAAACACTTTTCTAAGCAAACAGTTGTTTGAATCAGACTTACAAGTTGCCTGGTATTGTTGTTCTACCAAATGGTTAAATTTATATTTTTTGTAAATTCTTGAGGCATAGCCTAGAATTTTTTTCCTCTCTATATACGTTGTAGATTTGCGCAAATTCTGTCTCCCGCTGTTTCTCACTGGGTTTGGGTACCGAACCCTGTACTTTTATTGGTACCGACCAAATCACATTGGTATTACAGAGTATTGGTTCATGTATATTCAACCGGTGCCAAATTTCAGTAACTGAGAGTGCATCTCTCGCGAGACTACCTCACCTCTGCAGCTTGTCAATTGTTGACACATACAGTCAAGTGTGATGGCAAGCCAAAAGCGGTCAGAAGTCTGGCTACCATTTTCTAAAATTGATACAGAGAACAATCATTGTAATATTTGCAACGTGATATGCAAATTGAAAGCAAAGGTGCCTGCAGCTATCAATGTTAGCTCTAAAGATGAACTTCATGGGAGCCAGCATAACATCAAATTCATTGTCATGTTCAGGTAAAATAATACAGTAGTTGGATAAATTGTTGTTGGATATAAGTGGGCCTTTTCATTACTTTATCATTATAGCATCATTAGCATACAGCATTTTACTAGTGTATTTTTCACACAGCTTAGGACATGTTATTTAACGTTCATCATCATTACAGTATTCGGCTGTGTATCAGCTTAGCTAACTAGCCAACATCAAGCATAAATGTAATCAATTAAGCAATAAGCTTTTAACTTATAAACATATGTATATTTTGTGTTGCCACCTTTAGCCACATCTTTTTAGTTTGGGTATCGGTATCGAATTCCAGGTACCGGTATTGGTACTGGTATCGGTTCAAATGCGAACGGTACCCAACCCTATTAATCACAAAAACGTACAATTCACAAACCATTCTCTGAAATGTTGTGGAAACAACATGCACTTTACTTGACCAGTCCATGTTGACGCGGAGTAGTTCAGTGTGCTTTGATGGGGTCATCTCCGCACACTCAGGATCAACGCAATAATGTGTGACTTTAATATGAAGCTTTCGGTCATCCAACCATCCTTTACTCTTTGGTTTTATAGTGGTCCCTTGAACTCAATACCAAGAGGGGGGAAGTAATTGTATACTCCTTCCTATCTAGATCAAAAGTAGATGCTCTTAAAGTATTCTCCATCATTTTGAGGAATGTTTGCATGTAGCATTAGGCATCCCACTTTTTCCTGTTTGAACAGCAGATGACAGCCACACACAGAAGGGAACTTTTATGTTTTTTTGTTGATTTTCAAATCTATATAAGCAAACTGTCAACAAATCATGATGATTGTTGAATTAACAAAATATTAATTATCATTCGTATGGCCAATGTTGTTCTGGTCTTGAATAAGTAATTGTACGAACAATACTAATATCGAACATAACATGTATCGATGTAAACAAAACAGCGTTCATTAGATGGGCAGCCTCAGCCACAGACAATGTTTTTGAACTATATCTTCCAACCGTATCTTATAATCAGCATGCATCTGGTATTCTGCTTGAAGGGAAACATCCTGGTCTGATAGGGTCCCACTGAATTCCACAGCAACTAGTCTACTGTGTATATGTGGAAACATCTCTCCAGCTGCTCTTCGACGTTAGTGTTGCCAGTGATTGCATCATCGCATACCTCCCTCTATACATGGCAGCAGTCTTTGTGCCACTGAAGAGGGGAACTCCGTAGTCACGCAGTGGTAAGAGAAACAGCACGTTAACATATAATAGGTACCGGTGAGTTCACTAAACACTAACACACGTTTGTCATGAGACTAACAACACGTTTTGCGGAAATATACAAAGCTGAAATGATTAGGAAATAGGAGGCGTGGAGCTTAATTACAGTAGCGGATGTTAAGTAAAATTAGCTGCATTTAATAAACCAATAGATTGTTACACTAACTAGTTCGCTAATCTAAAAAACAACAATTCAACGCATAAGCCTACAAATAGATAGTGTTAATTAAACTGAAGTTTGAGACACAATAAAAGCTTAGCATCGCCCTTCGCGCATGTCTAGTCACTGTTGTGAGCTGAACTAACCTGAACAGTACAGCCTAACCACACAGCCGTCTGTTCGACAGAAAAGGACTAGAAATATGGTCAATCAACTACTTACCTTATCCTATTTTAGGTGTTTTCAATCACCTATCAAAGTATGAGAAGATAGAGTAATATCCTTTTTTAGTTGACTTTATAAGTTCGTTGCTTGATTCTGTTTTTGTTTAGAACAAGAAGAGCTGCTAGAAGTATTGCGAAATCTGTTTGACCATGTAAGGAAGTCTAGCAACCAAGCCAATGAACGCCGGGTTCCGTAGAAGGGTGATGCAATAAACCGTTTGACTGACAGGTCTAACAACGAATGGGAGAACGGTACAGCACTCCGGCATTGTTCGTGTGATATGAAGATATCTCATCGTGATTCGCCCCCACAATAGAGGACTTTATTCTTAATAATATGTTAATAACATATTAACTAAGGCAGAAATATACATTGTCAAATTAATAGGAGTATTATTTAGGAAATATATTACTAAACATGTCTATATTTCATACAGGCATTAATTTCATTACTCCCAGCGTGGTTCAAGACCCTAATCTTGCGTCATCCATATTACACTTGGCAATAAATGATTCTTGTGTTGCATACTAAACAAACAGATACCATTAATATCTAAAATAAATAATCTAATTATTTTGTGTAATCTGATACATAATTTTTGTTATGGTTGTATTAGATTAGCCTTATGTTTACACAACATAGTTGCTTTTCTGTGAACAAATTATAAATTTTATATAATGAAACAGACAAAATAGGAGAATAAGATTATTAGTATTTGTTGGATATAATAATCCGTATGGACCTTAGTACAGCATAAAATAGTACTTATTTGTTGTGCAAATGCTACACTAATGGGCACTGCATTTAGCCTTCATGGTTAAGCAAACTTAGTGATAAAGAAGTGATACAGCTTGACAGTGCATGTACCAATGGACACGTGCCCTGATTTTTTATTCTCCTTAGCCTGTAGGGAATTGCCTCGATAAGAAACGTTTGCTACTAGAAATCAGAGATCACAAAATGTAATGAAAGTAACAAAGACATGATTGATAGTTGAATACAATAAGGTTTCATTAATGTATTACATCTGTTATACATTCCCCGACTTATATCATTATCTTTCTCTCTCTCTCACTCTCTGTCTGTTTAACACACAAACAGTGAACCAATTGCAACTAGTTCTTCATTTGGCTCATCCATGGCAAGAGCCAGCATGGAAATCCAGGCCCCAACCGCATTGATAGATCCGAAGATTAAGGACGGAATTGCTGTTCATGCTGGGGAAACATTTTGTATTGATGCAAAGATATTTGGGACACCACTCCCGAGAGTCAAGTGGTTGAAGGATGGAAAAGAATTCAACACAACTACCCAGAGAATGGACGTTTTAAAAACCCTTGAACACACTGCTCTAACAGTTAAAGACTGTATCCGAGTTGATGGTGGCCAGTTTGTCCTGAGTCTCAGCAATGTTGCTGGAAAAACAGACATACCGGTACATGTAAAGGTTTTTGATAGACCAGGTCCACCTGAGGGTCCAATGAAAATAACTGGTGTGACTGCAGAGAAAGTCACTCTTCACTGGGGTCATCCACTACATGATGGTGGGGCCAGCATTTTGCACTATACCCTTGAGAAGAGGGTAACCAACCGAGTGTCATGGACTCTAGTTGACCCTGAGATCCAACACATCAGCTACAAGGTGACTAAACTCATCCCTGGTACAGAGTATATATTCAGAGTTAAGGCGGTGAATAAATTTGGCTTGGGTGAACCCCTTGAATCGGATCCAGTATCTGCATGTTGTCCTTTCAAGCCACCCAGTGCTCCGTCAACTCCTGAGGCAACTGTTATAACCAGTGACACGATGGTCCTCACATGGATCCGGCCAGAAGATGACGGAGGCTCAGAAATTGATGGCTATATCATGGAGAAACGTGACAAAGAAGGCATTAGATGGACAAAGTGTAACAAGAGAAGACTTACTGACACACGTTTCAGATGCACTGGACTTAACGAGGGTCACTCCTACGAGTTCAGAGTATCTGCTGAGAACTCAGCTGGAGTGGGAGTGCCAAGTGAACCAACAGGATACATCAAAGCTTGTGATCCACTTTTTCCTCCTGGTCCTCCCTATGCCCCTAGGGTGACAGACCACTCTACCACATCTGTTTCCCTCTCATGGACAAAACCCATATATGATGGTGGAGCAGCGATTAAAGGATATGCTGTCGAGGTGAAAGAAGTAGCAGAGGACGCTTGGACAACCTGCACACCACCAGTTGGTGTTGAAGAAACACAGTTCACAGTGAAAAGACTGAAGGAAAATGGAGAATACAATTTCCGCATCTGTGCAATTAACTCTGAAGGAATCGGGGAGCCAGCAGATGTCCAAGAAACTGTGGTGACATCGGAAAGACTTGAGGCCCCTGAGATTGAACTTGATTCAGAACTTAGAAAAATTGTCTCAGTTCGAGCATGTGGAACCCTGCGCCTGTTCCTCCAAATCAGAGGAAAACCTGAACCTGAAGTCAAGTGGTCCAAGGTAGAAGGTTGTCTTTCTGAGCGGGCAGAGATTGAGGTTACGAACTCCTACACTGTCCTTGTTATTGACAGTGTAAACAGGTTCGATACAGGCAAGTATTTGTTGACTCTCGAAAATGCCAGTGGCTCTAAGTCAGCATTTATTAATGTCCAGGTTTTGGACTCCCCAAGTGCCCCTGAGAGATTGGAAGTCAGTGACATTACAAGAGATTCAGTGTCACTGTCCTGGGAGCCCCCAATCATTGATGGTGGTGCAAAGATCACACAATACATTGTGGAAAAGAGAGAAGCTCAAAGACGAACATTTACTACTGTTACAGATGACTGTGTTAAAAACAGAATAAGGATTCATGACCTTATAGAGGGGGGAATTTACTATTTTCGTGTGTTAGCTGTAAATGACCATGGTATGGGTTTGCCAGCAGAAACAGCAGAGCCAATCAGGGTGTCCCAGCCCCCCCTGCCTCCTGTAAAGGTAACAGCTGTAGATGTTACTTGTAACAGTGTGAGTCTCTTATGGGAGAAGCCTGATGATGATGGTGGTAGCAGGATCAAAGGCTACCTAGTGGAAATGAAATCCAAGATTGAAGATAGCTGGACTGTTTGTACTGAGATAAGGGGATTACAAACGACTATTGATGGACTTTTGACAGGAGAAGAATATTCATTTAGGATTAGTGCAATCAATGAAACAGGCAAGAGTGAACCAAAGCTACTGGCAGAAAATGTTGTAGTGAAGGATGAAACAATGAAACCTATCATAGGTTTGATTGCCAAAACTTTCAGTGTGAAGGCCGGAGATGATCTTAAGATTGACGTTCCATTCAGCGGCAGACCTGAACCTAAGGTTTCGTGGCAAAAAGATGGCACTGAATTGAAAGAGACAAAAAGGGTAAATATTTTATCATCCAATCATTCATCAAAACTTACTCTGCGAAACACAACGAGGGAAGACTTGGGGAACTATCACATTCATTTAACTAATGTAGCTGGCAGCGACGAAGCAACAATTGCTGTTATCATTTTGGATAAACCTGGTCCACCAGCTGCTACCAGGGTTGATGAAGTGAGTGCTGACTATATTTCACTTTCTTGGGAGCCCCCACTTTATGATGGAGGATGTCAAATCACCAACTATGTTGTAGAGAAGAGAGATACCAAAACAACTAGATGGCAGGTTGTTTCAGCCACAGTTGCAAACACTTCAATAAAGGTTCCTCGCTTAACACAAGGCACTGAATATCAATTTCGTATTGCAGCTGAAAACCGCTATGGCAAGAGCCATGCTGTGGAGTCATTTCCAGTTGTCGCACAGTACCCCTTTGAGACTCCTGGCCCACCCACTGCACTCCATGTTGCCAAGGCTACAAAGTCCTTCATGATGGTTGCATGGAAAGAACCAGCTAATAATGGTGGAAGTCCAATCATTGGTTATCATCTGGAGATGAAGGAATCTAGCAGTATTAGCTGGAAAAAGATCAATAGAAGAATTATTGCTGAAACCGAATTCAAAGTCACTTGCATTGAGGAAAGTTTACTTTATGAATTCCGTGCTTCTGCAGAAAATCTTGCTGGATTTGGAGCCTACAGCAATATTACTGAGCCAGCTGCTGCAAGAGATCCATGTGACCCCCCTGGTAACCTGACAGTCACAGACATCACAAGATCTTCAGTTTCCCTTGCTTGGTCCAGGCCAGAGAACGATGGTGGAGCAAAGGTGACCGGTTACATTGTTGAGCGCAGGGAGCTTCCAGATGGTTGTTGGCTAAAGTGTAATTTCCACAATCTCCTCGAATTATTTTTTGACATTTCAGATCTTACAGAAAACATACAATATGACTTCCGTGTTACAGCAAAGAACTCTGCTGGTGTCGTCAGCGAGCCCTCACAGTGCACTGGGCCTGTAACTGTCAAAGATGATGTTATGCTACCTGGTATTGTCTTGGATGACAAGTTTAAAAAACTAGTAGTTGTGAAAGCTGGAGATATATTGAAAATTAATGCTGATATTTCCGGGCGCCCACGACCAGTCATTACATGGTCAAAGGACGGTGAGGAGATTGAGGCCAAGGCAAGAGTAGAGATCCATTCAACACAAAGCACCACCACCTTAATAATTAGAGACACAATCAGAAGTGACTCTGGCAAGTACAATGTGTCACTACAGAATGTTGCTGGAATGAGCTTTGTGTCTATAAACTTTAAAGTACTTGACCGCCCTGGACCACCCACTGCACCATTGGAAGTCACTGGTCTTATGGCAGAGAAATGCACTTTAAACTGGAGACCACCTCAGGAAAATGGAGGTGCAGAAGTTTTACGCTATATTGTGGAGAAATGTGAAACAAGCCGTATCAACTGGATTTTAATGTATGAAGATTTGATGGCTACAACATGCAAGGTGACCAATTTGCGTAAAGGAAATGAATACATTTTCAGAGTAAGAGCAGTGAATGAATACGGAGTAGGAGAAGCCTTAGAAAGTGAGCCCACTGAGGCGAAAGATCCGTTCACTGTGCCTGCTGCTCCCACTGATGTGGAAATCACCAACATTACCAGTGAGACCATGACAATCTGCTGGAAAAGGCCTGAAACTGATGGAGGAAGCAGCATCTCTGGCTATCTCATTGAGAAACGGGAGAAATCGGAAATGCGCTGGGTACGTGTGAACAGGAAGCCTGTTTATGACCTTAGGGTCAAGGCAACCAATCTCTGTGAGGGGTGTGAATACGAGTACAGAGTCTATGCAGAAAATGCTGCAGGCTTGAGTCTCCCAAGTGTTCCATGCAAACTTACAAAGGCAGAGGATCCCCAATTCTTTCCCTTCCCACCAGCCAAACCTAAAGTTATTGACTCAACAAAGACTTCTGTAACTTTGTCATGGAATAAACCATTATTTGATGGGGGAGCAACTGTAACAGGGTACCGTGTTGAATATAAGACAACAGAAGATGATGACTGGACTGTTGCTGTTTACAACATAGAACACACAGAGTTCATCATTGTTGGATTAAAACCTGATAAAAAATATGTATTTGTGGTCAAATCTATCAACAAAATTGGTGTCAGTGAGCCAAGTCCAACTTCAGACCCCCAAGTAGCTGAGGACAAAGTAGAGGAACCAGAATTTGATATAAGCAATGACATGCGAAAGACTATTCTTGTTAAAGATGGCAGTTCATTCACCTTAACGGTGCCCTTCAAAGGCAAGCCCACCCCTAATGTTACATGGGACAAGGAAGACGTGGACCTCAGAGTGAGGAGCACGATTCATAGCACTGATACATTCACATCTCTCACAGTGGGAGAAGCAACACGGGATGACTCAGGAAAATATACAGTCACATTACACAATGTAGCTGGAAAAGTGTCTTTTACATTGAATGTCAGGGTCCTTGACTCACCTGGTCCACCCTGTCGTGTTGCTGTTAAGGAGGTTACAAAGAGTTCTGCAACAGTTACATGGGATACACCGGAAAATGAAGGTGGTGCTGCTGTCACAAACTACCATGTTGATAGTCGAGAGGTGAATAACAAGGGATGGACTAGACTGACAGATACATGCCCTCGTCTGACCTACAAAGCATCCGACCTACAAGAAGGTGGAGTGTACTATTTTAGAGTCACTGGTGAAAACAAGTATGGAGTTGGTATTCCAGCTGAGACCAAATATGGAACAATGATTACAGGTAAAAAAAATAAAAAAATAAAGTCTAGGTTTAAGAATTTGCTATTAATTATGACTTTTTAATCATCTATCTTTTCCATTTCCTTTTCAGAAAAACCTAGCCCACCAACAAAGTTTGAAGTCACAGAAGTCACTAATGAAAGTGTTTCCCTTGCATGGGGCAAACCTGAGTGTGACGGGGGTAGCAGAATTATCAGTTATCGACTTGATGCTCTTGAGAAGGGTCAAGACAAATGGGTAAAAGTTGGTGTCACCAAGAATGTTCACTTTGTGGTAAACGACCTAAAGGATGCGACTGAATACTTCTTCAGAGTTCGTGCTGAAAACCATGCAGGATTCAGTGACCCTGAAGAAATGTCCCTTCCTGTTCTGGTTCAGGGCGAGCTTGGTGAGTTTTTGTCCATCCTGACTAAAAAATAAACACTTAAAGATGCATTCTGCAACTGAGTTTACTTTTTCAGCCACTTGTTTGCAAAGGCTGCATTGGTGCACACTTATTGGAAGTGGGTTTCGGAGTGTCACCCCTGATTATTTTCACTCCCTTAGCTTTGGAGCACTTGCAAATGGTGGAGGCGCGCATGAACGTGCAAATTGAGGGCCAAGGGTGGAGTGGAGGTTGAAGGGGTCAGTTTAATCTAAAACGACCCTAGGTGACTACAATATTGCAGAATGCATATTCAAGAATCAAAATAGAAAAAAAGCTAAGAATAGCACAATATGTTTCTTTGCACAGAGTTCTGCATTACAATCTTAAATCATCATTTTAAATGGTCTCCTGGTGAATATCTATATAATAACTATTTATGTTTAACTTCACATTGAGCTGGATGTGTCAGTGTAAACTTTAAACAGGCATAATACATGACAAAAATCTTTTTCAAAAGGCAATGAAATCCTTCATTTTAAAACAACATTTTTGAAGGCTTTGCAGTGCCATTTTGACTCAGATTTCAGTCAATAAGCCCTTGTTCCTCATCATCTGAGGAACATCTAGCAAGATAAACATTGACAAATTGCACAGTGGGAAACACAGGTGAGAAAGTGATAAATACAAAGGTAGAGAGCTTGACCTATGACGTAATGCTCATATCTGCACATATGTTATATACGTAGTGTAGTACACAGTTTTCTGGGACTTGATTTTGTCAATGGTAGTTTACTGCCTGAAGCATGCAGTTTTGTGGGTGATTGTTTCCAGAGCATGTGTTCTGCTACAGCGTGGGTTCAAATCCAACCTACTGCTCATTATTAATGTTTCTTAATTTTCCAAACTTTTCTTTCAACAGAACCACCTGAGATAAATATGAATAAGTTCCCTCACAACACAGTCCATGTCAGAGCAGGATCAAACCTTAAATGTGAGATCCCACTTACTGGCAAACCTGTGCCAAAGGTTTATCTTTCAAAGGACGATGTTGTTCTGAAGTCAACAATGAGGTTCAACTTTGAAGTAATTCCTGATTGCCTTATCATCACTCTTAATGAGAGCACTGCTACTGATTCAGGAAGGTACGATATCTGCGCCTCCAACTCAAGCGGAGCCTCGAGATCTTATGTGAACATTGTGGTTCTAGATAGACCCAGTGCCCCAGTTGGTCCCGTTGAAGTATGTGACGTTACAGAGGACAGTTTGAGTCTGACCTGGCTTCCTCCTTGTTATGATGGTGGAAGCCCCATCACAAATTACATCATACTCAAACGAGAAACAACAAGTGCTGACTGGACTGAGGTCTCCTCTTCTGTTGTGAAATGCACCATAAAAGTAATGAAGCTCAAAACGGGGCTGGAGTACCAGTTTAGAATCCGGGCAGAGAATCGCTATGGCATCAGTGAATATGTTGACACTACAACTGTCCGAGTGGACCTTAACTACAGTACGTTATCAATTTATAACTAAACATAATTCATGTTTTATGTTTGCACTAGGCAAAATTACATTAACTTTCCTAAAGTTAATTTTTAACAAAAGTCCTGGTTGAAGGATTCCAGAAGTCCTTCATATTCCTTTTTTATTCTTGAAAACATAGGACTTATTGCCATACCTATTTTATAGTACATTTATAGTATTTCGAAAATGTTTTCAAAACGTAAGGAAAATTTGTAATGATTACATTTTTTTTCTACAATTTTTCCAAACCATCATACTGTGCATACATACACGATAATCTGTGTTATTTTCTTTCATTGTAGCAGTCCCTGGAGCTCCATCAGCACCTTTCATAACATCTGTAACGCGAGAAAGAATTATGGTTAGCTGGAACGAGCCTGAATCTAATGGAGGAAGACCTATCGTTGGATATCACCTTCAGATGAAAGACAAAAACAGCATCCTCTGGCAAACAGTTAACAAAAGTGTTATTCGTGCCACCCACTTCAATGTGCAAAACATCAATGCTGGCCTCATCTATGAATTCAAGGTGGCAGCAGAAAATTCAGCTGGATGTGGTCCCCTCAGCAACGTGTCAGATGCAGTACTTGCAATTGATGCATGTGGTAAGTTGACATCCTTATTGAAATTCTCTCCCATGATGCCAAGTTTTATTTGTGCAGCTAGGTATGCTTGTGAATTATGTATTGTTTGCCTATGCGCATCTCATTCAATTCCTCAGTTAACATTGGCCTGATTTTGATGACATTTGGGTGAATTAACTTTACTAGTCATAGTGTTCATAGTCACAATAACAAAATAATACAAAATAAAAAATGCATGCAGCAATTCTGAGATTAGTTCCATCTTCTCCAAACAAACATATTTGAATAATTTAAAAAAGTGAGGTCTCCTGTGATAGATGTTCCATTAAATAGATTTGTTTTACAAAATAACCTACATTGCTAACTTCCCCTAACTACAGGAAGTATTTTAAAGTAGAAGAAAAAAGAAAAGTGCCCCACACTGGCCCTCCAACTCATCTTCCAAAGAATTAGATTTCCCATCCAGGGACCACAAAGGCACAAACCTAGTGATGTGCAAACAAACCTTCATTGCTGTTCTTCTAGCAGCAAAATATGCTGGCAGCACTCAGGATTTTATTTTCAAAATAAAGGCCATTATTGGAATGCAATTAAATGTGGCTTTCATTTTGAAAAAGAAAATCTGAGTTAGTGCTGCCAGCATTATATCCTGCTGCTAGAAGAACAGCACTACTCAAACCTGCTTAGTTTCAAAAGCAAACCAGCAGTGGGACACAGGGTGCTATGCTGCTGGCTACAAACCAGCAGTGGGATACAGGGTGCTATGCTGCTGGCTACAAACCAGCAGTGGGATACAGGGTGCTATGCTGCTGGCTACAAACCAGCAGTGGGATAGATGGAGCTATGCTGCTGGCTACAAACCAACAGTGGGATAGATGGAGCTATGCTGCTGGCTACAAACCAGCAGTGGGATAGATGGAGCTATGCTGCTGGCCACAAACCAGCAGTGGGATAGATGGAGCTATGCTGCTGGCTACAAACCAGCAGTGGGATACAGGGTGCTATGCTGCTGGCTACAAACCAGCAGTGGGATACAGGGTGCTATGCTGCTGGCTACAAACCAGCAGTG
>JACXGM010033330.1:0-12316 GCA_016801145.1 Umbra pygmaea
TTGAAAAAGGTGTGGAGTGGTGGAGCGGAGCGCAACAATTGCTCAGTGAGCGAGGATTTTCAAATGCTCATTTTGGCTCACATACTCTGGTATTGGACTCTGGTATGTCGCCACTGCATTAAAATATTTCTGAAATGGCAGTGCCCCCCTGCTGATGACCCAATGCCCCTCCAGTAGATCTGCTCTGGCGCCGACTCTGCCTTTATGTAATGAATCAAAGCAAATGACATGGTTGAGATATATTTGGAGTAATCTGTTTCCTTAAATAAATGCAATTCAGCTCAGAAAATCGATTAAGTGCTAGGATATGGTTGTTTTTTCCACGAGGCAAGGGATTAAGGCTCTTGTGTAAGCCCCTGACTTTAGAAGTCAATATTAGTCAGCTATGGACTGGAGCAGCCTGGGTTTGATTGTGTCTGAGAAGGCAAAGGACGAGTAGGAATGTGTGCATCTACCTACAGTAGTCCTCTTTATTTTCACCTCATATTTCTGATTCCAGGAATACTTTAGCCAGCAGACATTCATTCCATCCAATATCCTGACAGTTCAACTTTCCAATTCTTTAACTGAAAAGGAAATATGAACATACTGTACAAATGTGATGACCACCACAACATGCCGGATCTCCAGACCTGGAAAGGGGACAGACGGACAGACAAGCAGCTGGTCCAGAGTTCATTCAGTTGCCTATGTGCCTTACCTCTTACCCATTAAATAATAGCGCAAGTGTCCTTAACATCAATAGACATCTTCAAACCCCCATTAAAGGGCCAGTCAGCCAATCAGACCCAGGATAACTTGTTTTCCCCATTCCTCCAATGAGAGCTGGTGTTATCTAATGCAGCTCCCCTGGCCCAGCACGTCTAGCCTGCAGTCCAGAGCTCATCAGGCCTGTCTCTCAGTCTGCCAGCCCGCTCTGGTCCCTTCTGCTGCTGTTTACACAACATTATCACACTTTAGCTTCACTCAGCACTACACACACCTAGCAGCTCCTCCATACCTGATGTAGACATGGCTGTGTGTGTGTTACTGTTAGTATTTGTATTAGGATGAAGGCAGACAGTCGTTCCACATTTAGTTCTCCTTCAGTCTCTGATCTATTTCTGGTGTCATTCCCTTTGCCTGACGGCATATATTTATTTATTTAAACAGGTAAGTTGACTGAGATCAAGTTCTCATTTGCAGCAACGACCTGGGTAGGTCACATAAAACACAATGTACAGTAAACAAGCAAAGCAATTAAAAGCAAATAAAAAGCAAGAAGAAAGCAACACAATTAAATAAAACGAACACAGTCAGTAATAACATTTTCTTCAAGTAAACATCTAAAATGCCTTAATAGGACCAGATCCTCCAACTTAAAAGTACATTGTAACTCATTCCATATGTGAGAGGCAAAGGAACTAAAAGCAGATCTACCTAGTCTCACTTTATTTGTGCCTGGTTCTCTCTGATTTGGTCCTGCTGTACATACCTACAGGAACACAACGGTCCCAAGACACAGGCCTCCTTATTGTAGCTAGAATTTTAAAACAAACAGCTGGTGGTAGGGTTTTCTTTTATAGGGCCTCGTTACTGTGGAATGACTTACTGATACATGTCAGAAGCGCAGACTCCGGCTTGATTTTTTTTATGATTAAAGACTCATCTCTTTGGAGGGATCTACAACTGAGAGTTGTCTGAGTTTTAGAACATGCGTTAGGGTTGTCAGGCAAGTGACATGAGACTGGGCCTGTATGGTAACCGCTCTTAAGCTTACCGGTACCTGTCGGTCTAAGTTCAATAAAAATTGTCTCTAAAATATGCGTTAGGGCTGGCAGGCAAGTAGTGATACGAGACAGGGGGCATGCGTGGTAACCTCGGTTAAGCTTGCATGTTAATATAAACTTAAAACATATTTTTTAAATAATACATGCCTTAGGGCTGGCATTGATTATTTCTCAACAACCCCTCGGAATGGGGCCTAGTTTACTATAGGACAGGCTTCATGCATTGGCTGGAGGATGAGTATCAATTTACATTATACGTATGTTGATGTACTGTTGATTTAGGGAATTCCCCATCTAATCTCTCTGGTGTTCTGTTGAAACCTAGGATGATGACCTAGGACGACCGGAGTCTTTGGAACTGAACTACCTGGCTTGACAACGATCCTGTTCAAACCCACTGTCATCGACCACAGCTCTTCTGGCTGTCCTTGTTCCTGTTTACCTGGTGGATCAGGCCCCAGGACTACTCACGAGACCTTAAGGTGTACTGATAAACAACTTGGCCTTCATTAGACATGCACTCTTAAACTTTACACCCGGCACAGCCAGAAGAGGAATGGCCACCCCACTGAGTCTGGATCCTCTCTAGGTTTCTTACTGGGAAACTAAGGGGGTTTTCCTAGCCACTGTGCTTCAATTTCACATTGTTGCTTGCTCTTTGGGGTTTAAGGCTGCGTGTCTGTAAAAGCACTTTGTGAACTCTGCGGATGTAAAAAGGGCTTTATAGAATACATTTCATTGATTAATTGATTGCAGACCAAGACCTCATGTTACAAGGCAGGATTAGAAAGAATTGGGAGGGGAGGAAAATACGGGAAAATCACCTAAAATAAATAAACAAAACAAGTTAAACTTTTAAATTTTACTGTTGTTTAGATTATATTGTATATTACACTATAGTATATACATTACTCTGTTCATTTACTGTATATATATATATATATATACACCTGGTCATATACAGTTAATATCATGTGCACATTCTGCTCATATCCTGCACCTTAAAAGTTAATAATGTTTACATTTCTGTGATTTATGTACAAAAAAGACATGCATGGGGTCACGCGTTCATGTCTCGATTGTTGTGCGTCGCTTCCTCTGTCCGGGGTCTCCGTGATACAGTTGTCTGGATGATCGTTGCCCGTTTAAGGTTTGTCATTGCTCTGCAATGGTTGGAATGGCATTTCTTTTCCATTGGTTGTTCATGCTTGGCAAACATCAAACCTAACTGAACTGGAGATGTTTTGCAAGGAAGAATGGTCCAAAACACCTTCATCCAGAATCCAGACACTCATTACAGGCTATAGGAAGTGTCTAGAGGCTGTTACTTCTGCTAAAGGAGGTTCAAATAAATATTGATGTGATATTTCTGTTGGG
Source organism: Umbra pygmaea (assembly GCA_016801145.1). Classification (NCBI taxonomy): domain Eukaryota; kingdom Metazoa; phylum Chordata; class Actinopteri; order Esociformes; family Umbridae; genus Umbra; species Umbra pygmaea. The sequence goes on from JACXGM010033330.1 coordinate 3,147, forward strand.
ACGCCCAAATGTATGCACTTGTTTAATTTGGTTTTGATGCATATTGTACATTTTCTGTTCATCCAATAAACATAATTTCACTACTGAAATATTACTGTGTCCTTCAGTTATTTGATAGATCAAAAAGAAATTGCTGATCCAAACACCCAAAGTGGAATAGTCCAAAATCCCTCCAAATGTGTTCCTTAACATTGTCAAACATTGCAGAAAGAGACTCTATGCTGTTATCCATGCCAGAGGTGGTTGCACTAAGTACTGAATAAAGAGTGCCAATAATTATGGAACCTTGATTTTGGTGAAATTTATTTTTTGTTAAATCATTGTACGAGTTTGGTTCCATTGCAACATGATTAAAGTTATCACATGTTGGTAATGAGTTACTCTCTATAATTATATTGTTTGATTTTAAAGTATTTATTGTTTATCGCCAGTCATGGGTGCTAGTAATTTAGTGTAAAGTCACACTATGAGTAAATCATTCCTGGTTTGTGTAAAGGCAGACAGAGTAAATGATTCCTGGATAGTGTAAAGGCACACTGTGAGTAAACGATTCCTGGTTTGTGTGAAGGGACACTGTTAGTAAATGATTCCTGGTTTGTGTAAAGGCACACTGTGAGTAAATGATTCCTAGTTAGTGTAAAGGCACACTGTGAGTAAATGATTCCTAGTTAGTGTAAAGGCACACTGTGTGTCATGCATGTTAGTGTGGGGACTGGGCCTGGCGTGACAGTGAGCGCTAACAGGATTACATTGGTACAATCTACATGTTCGTACTAGAGAGCCAGGCTTGGCACAATGACACTGTGTATCCTTCCATTGATAGACAATTCAATCTAGACAGAGCTTAGTTAACTGGAGCCAGAAGACTAGTCATCAAATTTGTGAGTGGAATAAAGAACAAACAGGATAGAGGAACATATAGGAACAAAGAGGGACAGACAAGATACAGCGACAGACAAGATACAGGGACCTTCAGGAAGTGGTGTCGGACCGGGGGGAAAAGGAGAACCAAGAATCCAAAGTCCCTAACCTGTACCGCCTAGGTACAGGGCCTTCCGAGACAGCCTAGGTACAGGGCCTTCCGAGACAGCCTAGGTACAGGGCCTTCCGAGACAGCCTAGGTACAGGGCCTTCCGAGACAGCCTAGGTACAGGGCCTTCCGAGACAGCCTAGGTACAGGGCCTTCCGAGACAGCCTAAATACAGGGCCTGTACAGTCTGTTCTGTACGGTCTGTTCTGTGCGGTCTGTTCTGTACGGTCTGTTCTGTACGGTCTGTTTTGTACGGTCTGTTCTGTACGGTACGGTCTGTACGGTACGGTCTATACGGTACGGTCTATACGGTACGGTCTATACGGTACGGTCTGTACGGTACGGTCTGTACGGTACGGTCTGTACGGTACGGTCTGTACAGTACGGTCTGTTCTCACAACCATTGAAGTCTATTATCCCTGAGCACTCATTCCACAGTAAAGACAGACAGGCAAATGACAGAATGTGAAAGACAAGACAATTAGACAGTTGAGAGGTGGACCATGACACAGAGGGTGGTCTGATTAGGTTACTGAGATAATCACTGCTCAAGACTTTGTTGTTATTAAAGGCTAGAGTGAGAGGTCAAAAGAGCTCAATCTGATCTGTATATCTTCATATGTCAAATGTTAAAAGGTGCTTGTATTTTTCACTTGCTAAACCATGGTACCCCAGTTGTGCATGTGTGTTGTGAAATTCGCCACTCTCAGGAAACACTCTAAACACTAGGCTACCTGCTGCCCTCCCCAGGCCTCCAGGTGTACCACGTTATTTCAGACGTGCCAGTGTCATGTACTCAGAGTGCTCTGTCAATAACGCAATCAGACAAGTCACATGACTACCTTGTAGTCCTCCAGGTTGACAACAAGGATCCAATCCCAGAGGCTCTATCTGGAACTGCATGTGTGTGAATGGAACAGAATCTTCCAACCCTGTCACAGATGCCATGAAATGAAAGGAGAAAAGTGTGCGTTTCCAGGTCCCGGCGCAGTAAATCCAGTAGCTAAGCCACATTCATTGGAGACTCAGGAAGGACGATGAACTGAAGGTGCTGAGGTCCCACCAGTACACACTGACAGAGGTTTACAAAGACTCCACATTTATTCATCTTTATTAAAAGATAATCTGCTTCCTCTGAGCCCAGGCTTTCACTGTATTATTGTTTTTAAATTGCTTCCATTATATTTCTAAAGACAGTTAGACCGTCAAGTTATATTTAGGTATTTGTAATACCAGCAGAGCCCAGATAAGTAATGGGTATTAGTGAATCTATGTTGATATGTGTTGGTTTAAGGATGAATGGGTGTTTGTGAACTTACAACTAAGGAATGCAATCTTCAAGTTACGGTTCACTGGCTGATTTTCTAGGAACGGTGCTAAATAAATCCTGTAGATAGGACAAAACTTCTGACAGAGAAATAAAATGTAACAACCTCACAAAGCCTACAGATTTGTAGAGCTGGCGGAAAGCTTTTGGATAAACACAAAATGAATTGCTCAGTATTGCAAGCCTTGTAAAGCATTTATTCAATGTGGGGAAATAAACCAGAAAAAAATCAAGCAGAGACTGAGGCACATTCAATGGTTTACAGATGAGGCCAGGCTGGACGCAGAGTACAGCAGATGCCAAATGGGTTTCGGCTTTAAATGTGTGTTTATTCATGTCCCAGCACTCGCATAACTCTGTGTGTGTGTTTATCTGACGTCTCCCACTGCCCAAGTTCCCACAGCTAAATACATTGATCATCAGCTATCAAACTCACTAACACTATGGCATCATATTAATGTTTGTGTTCTTTGAGCTCTCAGCCAACTGTACAACAAGGCCTGAGGAACAGACATAAAACTCAAAGGTTTTGGCAAACTCCTCCATTGACACCAATGGGTCCCTACATTTCGCTCTCTTACTCCTACAGACAGAGACTAAACCACCAGCCTGGCTAGACACACAAAAACACAACGTGTGACAACTATCTACAAACGCTTTCAAATGAGCCTGAATTAATTATATGATTCTGTCCATAAATCCAAAACACACACACACAGGCCGAGACACACATTTGTGTACAGACATTCGGTTTACGCAAGCTTTTCACACAGACCCTACCAGGAGCTCTGCAGAATCAGATGCTATTTCGGTGTTGTATTCTAAAGATACCCTGGTGCCAATCTGTTACCTGTATCCCTTTCTTAAATTGAACTAAGTGACAGAAATCTGATTAATTGTAAAGTATCTTTTCAACAGGGCTGCCTTTCTGGCTAGACAATGCACAGGAGCTATCAGGATGCTAAACAGATCAGTGGTGTAATAACACCAGACATAAATATGGTGAGTTCAATATCCTCGTGAAACAAATCAGGATGATAGACGAAGAGAAGCATTTTGAATACTTCAGAATGTCTGCACAACGATTCGATGACCTTCGTCATCGGATCAAGCTTGTTTCCGCTTTGTCGTGCGCCGCTGAAAGAAATGTTGTGGAGCGCCAGCAAGATCTATGTCACTGGCGCGCGAAAGGTAGACAACGGCAAGTATATCGAGGCCTTAAGTGTCCTAATACGACGTGAACTAATACGACCAGCTGCTAGAATAGCTGTAATGCAACGTACCATTGATTCTAAAAGTGTATTGAGGTCCATTCGGATTCTATACAATATTACCAAGACAATTTACATAAATGGGCGTTTTGTAGTTGGCAGTGGAAGAACTGGTCACCGACTTTGAATAGTTTTTCAAGCTCATTGAACAATTCATGGAAGACCTGAGCTTGTGAATGAGAGTGCCATTCTGGAAAAGACCACTTTCAACAGAACAAAAACACTTCACCATGTTGAAAGGTTACCTCACAGAATAGCTGTGTTTTTTTTGGTTGAAGGGGTCACTTAATACAGCTTTGTGTTTTTAGTTAAATTCGTCCTCTCAGAATGTCTGTGTTTTTAGTGGATGAAGGTGAACTCTCAATACAGCTATGTGTTATTGGTTGAAGGTGACCTCTCAGAATGGCTGTGTTTTCATTGGTTGAAGGTGAACTTTCTGTGTTCATTTGACTCTGGTAATTAATTACCAGTACATTATAGGACTCAATGTCCTCTTAAACAATGTCCCTTTGTCTGGGGATTAATTCCAAAACAAAACAGGCATGCATTCCTTAATGTGAAATGTTATTGCAGGGGAATAGTACGTCAAGCCTGGTTTGCTGACAATGTGAATGCGAGGGTTAATAACGTCCAATCAGTGTAGGTTCCTCAGACAGACCTGAATGTCATGCTTCTAACAATAACACACATCAGAAATGCCATTAATCTGCCTGTATACGTTCATATTCATTTTGAGGTGTTTGTGTGTGTGTGTGTGGTGATGTTGATGTCCTGGCATGGGGAGTTCAGAGGGAATACTTCATTCTTCTTCATCCCATTCCTCTTCATGCTTAACATGAGACTAAAGGCTCTAAGTCCCCAAAACAAGCAGGAACTGAAGATGGCTGCAGGCCTGGCAGAGCTACACCAGTGAAGATACCCAGCGTCTGGTGGTGTCGATGCATCGCAGACGTTAAGGATATGCAACCAAATATTATTAACATGTATTACTTTATTCTACATTATGTCATCCCAAATTTGGGGGGGGTCCTTGTACAAAAGGTTCTATGACTTCTAAATGGTTCATCAGATATGTATGAACATACCATCACATTAAAGCTGGCAGTCTGCACTGCGACCCAATTTTCATTGTATCCTTTCAAACCCAAAGCACTAGAACCAAAATCAACAAAAACAAATGTTCACTGTCCAAGGAATTATGCTGCTGACTGTATGTTGCTCAGGTTAGTGCTCAAAAAGGTGCTCCTGACATTTTGGGGGAAAATATAACCACTTTTAAAAACCAATGTTGACCTTTTTTTCCAGATCTCAAGGTCTACATTCAGTTATTTTTTTTTTTTAATTTCTCTCCCCTCCCAATTCTCACATACCCTGCCTTGTCGGTAGCTCCACAACAACTTGGACAGATGCACGATGGTGAGGGGCGCTCACATGGTTCATTCAACAACGTGTTGCTGAGCCAGTCAATTCTTTTCACACTGCTCATCCAACACGGAAGCCTTTAGTCAGCTCATTAACGGGATGATTACACTCACCAACTATACTTCCATGATTGAATTCACAGGTGCCCAATCTGTACACAAGAAGTCGCTGGAGAGCGACGTGACAAAGTAGATAATTAGAAAGTAGATAACTATCCCAAATCCTGGGCAGTGCTATGCCAATTTTGAAGGTCTGGGAAAAGTCAGAGAAAAGTCTGGGAAAAGTCAGAGAACCCATAGTCAGGTTCGAACCACTGACTGTCATGACGTAGACTGTCCTGCAATGCAGCGACTTAGCCCAGAACGCCACGCGAAACTCCGTTATGGTGGTGTTGATAATTTCATTAAAGAAAATAATAATAATAATTAATTCAACTTATGTATTGCTTTAAAGGCACCCAATGTGCTTTACATACTGAGGGAGAAAGCCCACCTCATCCACCACCAATGTATAGCACCCACTTGGGTGATGCACAGCAGCTATTTTGCAACAGAACGCTCACCACAAATTAGCTATTACGTGGAGAGGTGAGGAGTTATGTCAATTGGGAAGGAGGGGGATTATTAAGCTGCCATGAATGAAGTGAGGCCTGGTTGGGAAATTTTACAGAGAGTCCTGACACCCTTTAACGTCCCATCCAAAAGACGGCATCCTAGGCAGGGCAGACATCCCCATCACTGCCCTGGAGCATTGGGAGTGATCTTTAGACCAGAGGGAAGAGTGCCCCCTACTGGCCCTCCAAAACCACTTCCAGCAGCATTGGTCTCCCATCCAGGGACTAACCAGGCCTGACCCTGCTTAGCTTTAGAAGCAAACCATCAGTGAAACACAGGGTGCTATGCTGCTGGTCTTTGTCACCACATTTTAGGTAAATAAATGTTAGTCCTCTTTTCCTCATCGGTGACGGAGACATCAAGTCCTTTATGATCAGCTCAAAGTTTCGCTTTTTTCATGAACACTCTCAGGTGAAGTTGTGTGTGTGCTTGTGTGTGTGTGTCTCTCTATTCTAATCATCTTTATTTTCCAGATTTTCACACAACAGAGTGAGGAAACAAACATGTAACCTTTGCATAAACAAAATAACAAACAACCTAGAGTACCGTATACAAGATGGAGTGAGTGAGCACTTCATATAGTAAACACAATAAGGAAGATTTTATAGTAGGGCACTGCCTACGTCATACTCACCGAAAGTAAACTCAACTGAGACAACTCACTGATTCAGTGTCATTTTCAACGTCAGGCAAAACGTTAACACAAGCTGTCACTTTGCTGCTCAACAGCTAAGAAATATCTAGACTATAACACAGAGGAAAAGAGGACAGGCCACAGCCAGAGGACTGCACACACCACACACAAACGCACCCACACACACACATGAGCAGGTTATATCTGACAGGCAGTGGACGTTCAGATATGGCTTTCACCCTTCTTCGTTCTCTTTCTCTCAGCCTTCAGTCAGCACTAGGTCTGCTTCTCTGTTCCTTACCCATTCCCCACCATCTCTCTCTCTCTCCCCCCGTCTCTCAACATTCTGCAATTTCTAGATTTTTCCACTCGCGTCAACGCCAGGGGCCTGAATCAGGATGTCACAATGTTCCTGCAGATTGTGGCAACTGACTGAAAGACAACACAGACACTGTGAGTTCTCAGTCGAGTTAAACTGAGTAGGAATGTGTATAACAACCAATACTCCTGGAATTCAATCCAACCTAGACGTGCATGTAATTGGGAATTTACAAAAGTTCACTGGAAGTGGCTTTCAACTAGTCATCTATTTACTGTTACTCATATTATCTACAAACATCCAATGAGGTATTACAGGTGCATTTACGCCACTTAGGCATCCGTGCCAGACTCAGTTTTCTGCACACATTGGCTGACATCTCCTGAAGACCCAGAAGCCCTCACCGGCTATGCACGTAATGGCTATTTCCAAAACATGGTCTGGTTTCATCTCTATAGGTAGACCATGTTAAGTCTGCCACCTAGTGCTTCAGCACAGAATGGGTCCTTTGAGACTGAACAGCATTGCTTCATATGCTAGTACTCCATGAACATAGTGGAGCATGGCTGGCCATCACCATGCCTCTGCCATTATCCTCTCTCCCACATGGCTGACATCCACAGTGTGAGTCCTGAGCCCCAGCTGGTGGCCTGCCGGTTTGGAGCTTTGGAGCGATAGGTGTGACCCAGCATCTATGATCATGCTTCCCAGGGTGGGGCCCAGTGCCAGGCCCCTGGTGGGCACCAATGGTAGGGCATTTCAGTGTGGAGAGCAGGATGTGCCAGGTATGTGACCCAGCTTCACTCACTACACCTACACACCTTATCCCAACAGTTATAAGAATCTGCAGTCTGCGTTTTGTAAGGAAATTAAAAGAAAATGCACAGCAGACTGAAAAACATATTGAAAACAAGATTGAACTGGATGGCACATTGAAAGACCTGTATGCCAATAAACATGACGTATGAAAATGAATATTGTATCGTTGTCCTCAGGCAAAAAATAAATCAATATCTAGACAGGAAAAACATTTGTCTTCTAATTGAGTTGACGGGTTATCAAGCTAGTTATGACCGGTAAATAGCACTTCGTCACAGTCTGTGTGTGTTTGTGTGTGTGTGTGTGTGTCCACGTTATGATATGTCTGGATATCCGAAAGCTGTTATTCAGTACCTTGGACAGCTCCCACAGAAGCAAGCTCTCAGCTGAGAGGTGAAGATGAGTGCCAGCCTTCTCCTGCGGTGTGCTGTGTGGAGGTGATTAGAGCCTGGCCTCCTGCCCTGGGCCACAGGGACGCTTACTCGCTGGATGTTTCCGTCCACTTCCCGCCCCACAGTGGTAGGTTAGGAAGCTGCTGGCACACACTCTCACCCCTCTAGAGTCATATTGCCTCACCGTCTGACGAAAGGGCTGAAAACAAGTCTGTGTAAAAGCTCTTTTACCTGAGGAATACTGCCGAAAACAGGGCAACAACCATGCTGAAAACATCTCCAGCCAATACGCTCTATTAGACAGACTCAATATCCTTCCATAACAGCATGAATTGCCATGTGAAAATCCCAAAGCCATGACTAAGGTGGTTTGTGACGGGGCAGTATTTCTCAGTACTGTACGTGTGAGTGCTGCTGTCCCATATTCACAGCTGTAAGCTGATCTTTATCCCCGGAAGCGTTTGCTGTGGAATCAGAAGCATTGCATGACCTTGTGACCTTCGCTTCACTGACACACCAGCGCATTTGGATACCAAGCCTCCCAGGGAACCATGACGACAACCAGGAGCGTGCATGCACGAGAGTGACAGAGAGCGCGAGAGAAAGGTTGCACATCCACTATATTCCACAGAAACCAGCTGTATTATATATTATATAAACATAGTATAATACTATTATTATTGTTATGAAATATGGTCACTATTATCAACCTATAATATTATTACTTTTTACCAGTTTCTCTCAAAGACAAACCAATAGGCAAGTATGAATTTTTATTTATTCATTTTTTATTTCAACTTTATTTAACCAGGTTAATCGATTGAGAACCAGTTCTCATTTGCAATCGCGACCTGGCCAAGACAAGGCGCAGTGCAAGGCGACATTAAGTTACACATAAAGTACAAACATTCAGGTAGACAGTTACACATATAAACAGTATTCGGTTTGATTAATAAATACTGTACATTCAGTGCAAACATGGTCTAATAAAGAGAGGTAGACTAATTGGAATAATATTAGATGAACTATGATTAGCTTGAGTAGGGCACAATTCATGTCCACTTTCTACATATATTAAACCAAGGACTGACAGAGGTTTTTGTACCTGAGCCTCAAATAGAGGAGATCTAGAGATCCCATATAGAAAAACAACCTTTGGACAAAGTGTTCTGTCCATCAAAGGAAGCCACTTTTGGAACAGCCTCCCATTAAATATTAGAGAATGTCCCACTTATTGCACATTTAAAAAGTATCTTAAACAGTATCTTAAAAGTTCCCAGTCTTGTTCTCATTTTGTCTAATTTTTATCGATGTAATGTAATTTGTCTGAATGCGTATCTAT
>JACXGM010033331.1:0-12473 GCA_016801145.1 Umbra pygmaea
AATTGGGTTCAATTACATTAGAGATCATAAAATTGCTAACTATTACCATTCCATTACTCCAGTCCAGGCATTAACTTGAGCCCTTCATCCTCAATTAAGTTTCACCAGCCTCCACAGGAACGCATCCGTACATGACAACCAGCGAAATCTCTACCTACAAATCACTTGAGATAACAGTGTCTGATAAACTAAAACTAAAATAATAAAACAAGTATTTCATTAGGTGCTAGTCATTTCACATGCTTTGTAAATTAACAAGAGAGTGCTTCTCTTATCTTACATACAGAGAGGGACATCCCACCTTTTCATTGTTGTAAAACTGTCACCAGATATATGTTGAAAGACACAGTGAAGTAAGCTAGTAGTTAATGGTTTAGAAACTGCTGCTTGGATATACAGTATATCTTAAATATCTATAATCCAAAACAGACCAAGGTTTGGAATATTTATTTTCTACCGTAAAAAAAGAAAGACTTTCTCCTTTAGGTTTTCAGTTTCATTACTAATTCTGTAACTTGGGTTTAATAAGTATTGAGGGTGGCAATGTAACCTACTGGGTGTAGTTTCAAGCTGATATATCTCAAGATTGAGCAGCAATATGGCCTAGTGGTTAGGACAGGGCTGCCCATCCTTGTTACTGGAGTGCTACCATCCTGTAAGTTCTCTTCAACCCTAATTTAGTTCACCAGATTCAAATAATTAGGTACATGAAAGATAAAATATGTTGCCCATGAAGGTTGGAGAGGACCTACAGGACAGTAGATCTTCAGGAACATAGTTGGGCAGCTCTGGGTTAGGGCTCCTCTCAAACACTGAGGTAAAAACTCTGTTGTCCTGGCTGTGAGCATGACATTTAACCCAAATTGTAAGATCTCATCTGCCACTTAATTAGGTACACGTAGCCAGTACTGGGTTGGATTCCCCTTTGCCTTCAGAACTGCCTTAATTCTTTGTGGCATAGATCGTGTTGATTTCTCAGCTGCACATCCATGATGCGAATCTCCCATTCCACCACATTCCAAAGGTGCTTGATTGGATTGGTAACTGTGGAGGACATTTGAGTACAGTGAACTCACTGTCATGTTGAAGAAAGCAGTTTGAGATGATGTGAGCTTTGTGACATGGCGTGTTATCCTGCTGGAAGTAGACATTAGAAGATGGGTACACTGTGGTCATTAAGGAATGGACCTGGTCAGCGACAATATTCAGGTAGGCTGTGGTATTCAAAATATGCTCAATTGTATTAAGGGGCCCAAAGTAGGACAAGGAAATATTCCCCACACCATTACACCACCACCTTTTCCAGCCTGAACCATTGATACAAAGCAGGATGAATCCATTATTTTATGTTGTCTATGGCAAATTCTGACCCTACATCTGAATGTCTCAGCACAATTCAAGACTCATCAGACCAGGCAATGTTTTTTCAATCTTCTATTGTCCAATTTTATTTTGGGCCCTTGCAAATTGTAACCTCTGATTCATGTTCTTTGTTGAAAGGAGTGCCACCCCGTGTGGTCGCCTTCTGCTGTAGCCCATGTTTCAAGGTTCAATGGTTTGTGCATTCAGAGATGCCTACTGTACCTTGGTTTGTCACGAGTGGTTATTTTAGTTACTGTTGTCTTTCTATCAGCTTGAACCAGTCTGGCCATTCTCTGACCTCTGCCATCAATAAGGCATTTTGTTGTCTGACCACTCTCTGTAAAGCATACAAATGGTTGCGCGGGAAAATCCCAGTAAATAAGCACTTGTTGAAATACTCAAACCAGCCTGTGTGGCACAACAATCATGTAAACCAGTGTTTCTCAAATGGGGTTACATGTATGAGTACTTTGGAGTAATGCAGGGGTACAGACAATTTTAGCAAAAATGCTAATTTTACAATATTCAATGCATAATTCCTAAAATAATTATACTATAACAATGAATGAATTAAGTGAAGGATTCTAAACATTTGAAATGTAGCATTTAAATGTTTTTGTTTAAAAAAGGTAGTTTAGTGAATCTATCACTCTCGCACTGTATTGTACCTCTTTACATAGAATTTATTTTCTAAAAATGTTTTGCACTGGTCAGGGGGCACTTGGCTTAAAACGGCAATTCAAAGGGGGTACAATATTTTAAAAAGTTAGAGAAACACTGATGTAAACCATTCAAAATCACTTAAATCACCTTTCTTTCCCATTTTGATATTTGGTTTGGACTTGCCATGTCTACATGCCTAAATGCACTGACTACTGTATAATGTGATTGGCTGATTAGATATTTGCATTAACGAGCAGTGTAACAGGTGTATCAAAGGAAGTGGCCAGTAAGTGTATAGACACATACAAATGAGGGAGGAACCAGGTGTGAGCGAGGATTTGACACGCGACAGTCCAAGTGATGGTGAGGGAGTTCAATGCAAATGTCTGCGAGTGCCTGAGGGGCAACTCTGATGTCATAATTCTGTAAAATCAATGACTGCATTGAGCCCAAAACTTTTGGCAGATTACAATATGCTCTCAAGTGTTACTGGATAGTTATTACCTGATTGAAAACTTGAAGCCAGAGCTTCAGTGGCTTTGCAGTAATTATGATATATTTTTTGAAAAGCCTCAATTGCTAAAACAGCTACACTAAATGGTTCTTGAATCTTGAAAACCCTTTGAAATGTTCTCATTGGCACTCTGAGATTTATATCTGATTGACTCTGATATCAGATTTAAAAATAATAATGGTAATGAGGCAGCTAATTAATGGAATGTCTGAAAAAGTGTGTCGAAAGGCTGAATAGTTTTTATAATGGTTGAGAAGTGACAAAGTAGAGGTCAAATAGTGAAATTAAAGCTTAAAACATTTCAACATTAGGAAACACTTTGCATCTGTTTGTACTTAGAAATCTCATTTTGGCATTTTCTATTCCTCACAGACCTGGGTTATGCCCATAATTAGCTCCAACTGTCTTCCGCGTGTAACCTGGAGGTGTCAGGGGGCTCCTGACGGGTTTACCTGGCCCCAGATGGAGTCACTAAACCACAGTGGAAGATTCACACGTATCACATCAGCTTCTCATTACCACGCTGGACTGCTTGTCCCCTGCCTCACCTCACACACCTGCACTTCCATGTGGTCATTTAGTAGGACTTTTTATACACACATGCTGTTACAATTAGTTATCACCTCGCACCTCTAATGTCAATAATAAACTGCTTATTCACTGCTGCACAGGTAGAGTATTTCCTGCTTACAGAATGTAGGGTAAAGCTGACATTTAGTTTATTGTTTTTTTTTAGATAAATTCAACATTTTAAACTCTTCTGTAAGTGGTAGTAAACTGAACTGAGAGCAGGTCAGACCATGAACTAGACATACATCAGGAAGGGAGCTCTTCAGCAGGGGTAAACTCATAAAGATTACAGCCTAGTCTGCTTGCAGCATCAGCCCTCCCTGGACTAGAAAACCTGCTGGTGCACGTGTGTCTTCTCTGCATCTTCCCTTAAATGCAGGATACTGTGACCAAAATGATCAGGAGAAACTGCAAGACTGTGATAGACTACAGTTGAGGTTCAACAATACGTTTAAGTATTAAGTATAAAGGGAAATTCCACCGTAAATCAGTTTCATAATACAGTATTTACTAACGTTACCATAGATTATTTAATTCATATACAATGGTTTGCCTGCCAATGAATCCGAGAACAACCGAGATTACATTTCCACTCAGCTGTTTTTGTATCAGTCTGCACCATGGATGTTTTAAAAGAACTGAAGCCCCGTTCCTTCCAATGAAAGTTGCTCAAAAGCGCATGAAGCAAACATGGAGCTCCAAAATATGTTGTGTGGCCCAACGGACATGCGCTCTAGCAACAGTTTGTTTGTCTTGTTGTAGCAACCGGTAGCCACACTGCACGTTCATCATGCCTAGTTTAATAACTCTGGATTCTTCTACTAGTGAATGTTAATTTTTTTTTAAAAACCTAACGTTTTAAAAAAGAACCCTTTAAGTGTTTGGGCTGGTAAGTTGATGTACCCCAAAAAAAAGTATTCGCTGAAATATAGAAGTTTCTTTCACTATAAAAGTCTATGGGATAAAAGTATTTTTGGGCCGCAGTTCCACCGTTGGCCACTAAGCACATGGTTGCTTCAACTTCCATGTCTAAGCCTACCCCCTTGGTCTGCACTTGAAATATATTACAAGGTCCAGAATTCAAAGTGAACTTAAAGGTACAATATGTAATATCAATCAAAACAATAACAAAATACATACTTTGCATTAAAAGCAAACATCACTACACACATATTATATATATTTCTTGGTTGTGTACTTACATTATCCTTAATGTTTCCACTAACTTTCAAATCCAGAGAAATTTGTAATATAATTCGAAGACACGGGACGCTTCATTTTGTCGCCCGTAAATGGCGTCATATAACCTGTGACTACTCTACTTGTTTTAAGGTCCAGGGAGCTGCCAAACATAACGTGAATAAAGTTATAATTTTTTAACAATATTGTACTTTGTCAGTGAACATTTTTTTCTGCCGGAGATGCTAGATTGGTAGGTAGTCATTGACGACGATAACAAAACCCATGATCCCACGCAACCTCCCAACGTCATCCAAGTACATCTGTTGCTATTGTTTTGATTGAGAGCCCCCTGGCTGCCAAAAATTACATATTGCACGTTTAATGCCCGCCCCCAGCGAGTTGCTTCCATTGTCATTGAATGTAGCCTAAACCCGTGGCATAGTTAGCCAGTAATGTATTCACTGTAACTAGTAACATTTATTAAGTCACAAAATCATCTGGGAGCTATAAGCCCTGTCTTGCTTCAGATTGTACAGAACAATAATCTGTCACAGATACATTTGGAAATTATAACAAAATATGCATGATGGCAAAACATAAAAGTCAGCTAGCTCTCCAGCAAACAGGACTGACAAATAGCCAGCTGACTAATTCATTATATTATGGAGGAGATAACAACACTATATGCAATGACAAATAGAAAACACAGCAAACATGCAATGGAGGTGGATATAACTTAGAAGCCATAGCGTATGTTTACCTAATCAGGCTGTGTTATGAAGACGGCATTAATGAGAAGCATCCTGCGATGTAGCTAATACTGCCGATGCCTCGGTCTGTCAGGAGCCTCTCTGGGGGTGAACCCTCTCCTCGGGGACCCCCAGACAGGCCATGTTTTTGCTTTAACCCTGAAATGGCACACCTGATTCAAATAGTCAAAGGTGTAATGTGTAGTTGACTAATTTAATCAGTTGTGTCATTTCAGGGTGAAAATAAAAACATGGCCTGTCTGGGGGTCCCCGAGGAGAGGTTTGGGAACCACTGTCCTAGCTAGCTCAGCTCGTAGCTACAGATCTCGGTTCATTTTACATCGCAATCATCACACAATATGCAATGACAAGGATGAACACTTCAGATTGAGTAGCCTACTGTAGTTCCAAAAGTTATCAGCCTTCAAAATTAACAAAGGAACAACTTTCAAAGTAGTATAAAAACATTGTTATAAAATGATAAATTGCTATATATACAGTAATGTAACAATATATGATGTGTATGCCATTCTTAAAGTAAAAATAGGTGATAAAATAGTGCACTAAACATAGCTACAATTTATTTAAAAGGACATGATTTGTTCTCAATACAAAATAAGTTGAATAAACTTACTCATTTATCCTCAGTCCAGCTGACTTTAGAATTATTTCCAGTTTATTTTAGGAACACTGCAGTAAGTCCTCTGGCTCAAACATGTATTGTTAGATAGCAGGATGTAAAAGAATGTCGAAAAATGTATTTTCTGCAAAGTCTTGGTTAGCAGCAATTGTGTTTAGGCAGCAACGTTTTTGAGAGGACAGCTTATAAAGAAAATGCTGTGTGAGTGGGTGTTGGAAAAAGCAGGAAGCCCGCCATTGTTGTTTTCTAAATACTGAAATAATCGTTCCACCTTCTCTGTTTAGCAACACAACGCCTAATAGAAACATTGCAGAAAGACAAGCTATACCATCATAAATCGAGGACAGCCAAGGCTTGTAGCGTGATAGGTATAACAGATACGCTTATTTTCACAAATGAAAACATGCCTATATAAATATTTCTGTCTCGACCGTCCTTCCAATCTACCCAATGATGTAGTACACAGAAATCTGCTCACATAATTGGAAATCTGCAGCTCTTTCTAGCCAAGCATCACTAAAAAACATATCTCATTGTCCTATATATGTCTGGGAGAAGCTCCCTGCACCTCTGGATAGCTACCGTGGTGTGCCCCTTCAAATTGCTGACACAAAATCAACACTTTTTTAATCATAATTAATAGGCTCACCTGGACAGGGAGGATCTGATCTCTCAGTCTGAGTCACATTATGAATGGGACCTGCTAAAGGAAAATACTTTGATTGGAATAAATATGTAGCTACAACAAATCCTGGTAGACCTACTCAAATCTGTCCTAGCAGGAAAAACAGTAACATGTGGTATTGTAGCCTATGCTAGCTTGAAAAACAGCAACATGTGGTATTCTAGCTCATGCTTGCTTGAAGAACAGCAACATGTGGTACTGTAGCCATATGCTAGCTTGAAAAACAGCAACATGTGGTATTCTAGCTCATGCTTGCTTGAAGAACAGCAACATGTGGTACTGTAGCCTTATGCTAGCTTGAAAAACAGCAACACCTGGTACTGTCATCTTTGCTACTGTAGCTACAACATCAGAAACACCTGGGACTATAGTCTGTGCTAACTACAACACTGGTAGCTTGTGTAAGGTACAACAGCACCTTATTATCAACATCTGGTGGTTATTCCAGAAGGGTGGTTGAACGTGATGCAGGATTCCTTGAACATACTGTATCTGGGTTCTTTTAGCTGGATGCGGCCCTCCAGGGTTCCAGAATGGCTGCTTCTCATTTAAGTAATTAGGCAAAGCAAAGTGGTTGATCTAGCAACTGGTGCATGCATGCAATAATCGAAAAGGTCTCCATCTCACTGGCTGAAACGTTGATAGCCATGAGTGAGGTGATTAATACATTTTTAATCTTGTTTAAACTGTGATGAAAAAGTAGAACTTGATTACAGGAGCTATAAGGAATAAATACATAACAGGACATTCGATAGCCAGGGATGGTGCCTAGTCTAGAACATGAAACAAAGAACAAAAATGTATTTCCTCTAAAGAATGAATCAAACCTAGACTGGTAACACCAGACCCTTCTCAGTTCTGACTGAGAGTGGGTCTGGGCAAGGTTAATTCATAGCCCATTTCCAAAAGGGCGTCACCAACGGACGCAGCTCAAATGCCTCTCGATATATTAGACTTTTGCCGAGTTGAGGTGGCAAGACCGCGACAACATCTTTTTTTTTAGATATGAAGGCTTCGAGTTTTGTTCTTTGCTCGGTTTTTAACAAAAAGGAAACGTTCAAATCGCTTAAATCAGACGCGATACCTGATTCGAACGAGTGATATTGCGATGTTCCATTGCCTCATAAAGCTGCGCTATCGTCATTGTATAAAGCCCGCCTCAACGGTTGTGATTGGTTCCTCGATTAGGAAAAAAATGGAAATGGGCTTGAATTGGCTCTTGGCCAGACTGACTTGCAGAGCAAAGCTAAATTTGCCGGAATGGACCTGGCTAAAAAATTGCTGAAAAAAGAAATGGTTGAAATGGAGAGTTTAATATCTAATAGGCTCATAACCATAATGGTTGAAATGGAGCTGTTTAATATCTGACTGTATGTACACACCACCGCCACAGACTTGAGCTGTAACTTTGGAAGCTCAAGTCTGTGGCGGTGTGTACGTACAGTAACAGGCTCATAACTGTCTCAATTTCTACATATACACACACATTTAGGAGATGTAGCTTGTATTAAATTGGCATTTTACATTTTACAAAAACATAATAATGACCCCAAGCTCCCAAGATGTCAACATTTCTTTTGCTGTAAATATAAGAAACTATTTTACCGGTATAAATGAATGGAATGGAAACACAGCTAAACATACACATCATTAATCATCGTCCACTGCGTTGAAGTTCAATTGATAATGCCAAACTTCTCTTGTTTCCCCCGGTTGAGTCAACCACTAGGAGGCAGAAATCACATGAGACCAGTCCTGTAGTTCATAAGTAAAATTATGTTTGGACTCAAACAGCCATCAATCACACACCACATGAAAATATGCAGGTAAGAAATCAATGCACTCCCCACACATCTAATGTCTTTACTATGGATATTAGCACAGTGTTACTAATTGGCTTGAAACAAAGCACAATTTTCTATAGCCATCTCCTCTCTGGCCCTGACATTACTTTAGTAATAATAAGAAGTTTTGTTTCAGGTCTGTAGACATAAAATGGTGCAGTTTCTTGGGAATAAAATAATATCTGATAGTTAATGAATATATATGAGGTAGATGATTATTTGAATGCTTCTAAAATCATCACAGTAATGAGCAACATACACAGTAATAGTCAATCACACTAATACTTACTAATAATCAATAGTATATGAAGAATCTACTTCTACAACTGACAACCATTTTAGAGGACATTGAATGGAGATGTATGCATGTCAAATTTAATTTTAATCATCCTGTTTTTGCGGAATTCTCCCTGGAATTAGAACATGGCATCTGTAGAGCCTTACTGTTTCAGATAACCAGTGTTCTCCAGTCAAAGTAGCATGTAGGTTGACTTCATTATAATTGGGATCTCTGGTCTGGTAAGCAGGGCCTTGTTCTGTCATAAATATTTCCCATTTATGAAACTTGACATTAACAGGAGTGAGGTGACTTCCTGTGAAGCCCTGAAAGCCTATCTGCTGTAAGCCACCATCCAGCCATTTACTTCTTATACAGCAACTTAATTTGAACTCTACACACCAATTAAATTCTCCTCACTGAGTCAAATAGGAACCTGGTTCCTTGGATTACCCTGAATTTTCAAAGGCAAAGCCAGAATTAATGGTTGACTAATGTTTGTCTTGAATCTGTGATTCTTTGAACCCGTCCAGCATCATTTTGCATCATCACTGCAAGGCATTGTATGTTTCTTATTCAATCTGGCCATCTGGCTACATGGCAGGATGTTTCAGTCTGGCCATCTGGCTACATGGCAGGATGTTTTAGGTTATCTCCTTAAAGGAGGGAGACCTGACTCCCCAATGCTTAGAGACCCCCAGTAGTCAGCAAAAGAGGTATGGGGTCATACTGTAGGTGTGAGTAAGGACACAGACACAACTGTTACTGTATAAACAAATGCTTTTATTGCCACGGTAATAAATAATAGTTTAGGGAGAAGGGGAGGCTGGACGGGACCAAAGCAAAGAAATGAACAAAACGTCCCCTCCCCTAACATCTCCCAACACAAATAAACTAACTAGTCTGGCACACAAATGAAGCACCCTATCCAAACTTACAAGGAGTGGTCCGCCCAGGTCTAGCTAGTGTGCTTAGACACGGGAGTATCCCTATGGGTAATGTATACCCCGGAGCAGCTATAAACTACCCCAACTCCCTGTGACCAAATGTATCAAAGAATTATATAATACTGAGACACACAATTAACTACATAGCTTTGTTTGATAGGCCTAGCTCTCTAAAAACACAATAACATTCCGAACACACTAGATTGCACTAAACCACAGCCATGTACCAAACACAGCTCAAACACAGAGAACCACCTTACACACAGGCAGAAAAAGAGAGAACACCCAAAATGGCACATTTTATAAAGAAGGGCAAGATGGGATAGCTGTTGATGACTGGAACCAGGTGATCAGGATTGTGGAAGGGAGGAGTCATTAGCCGCTTTCCGACCAAGTAGTTACAGGAACGTAGTTATAGGAACAGTCCACTTCTAAACAGTTCTACTAACTACTCTCCCCGAAAACCGGTTTTGCTATTTGCATTCGCACTGATCAAGTGGCCATAGGAACTGGTAGGAGCGATAAGGGAGTGACGCAAGCACTGCAACTGTCTTTTATAGCGTCGTCACTTGACTTTAGCGTAGGGCCACATACAACAACATTTCACAGTTTAATGTTTTTGTAACACTGGGTGTATGATTGGAGATGTATGCGGATGGTTGTTTCAGCTCAAGTAGTCTTGGGTTCCTTCAGCGTTTGTTTCTTTGTTCAGATTAAGAGGCTGAAAACGACATCAAATACAATAAAAAAAAAAGAGTTTTGTGTTGATATGTCGTAATAACTGAGTTCGAACCGCGGCGTTTAAAAACTAGGCTGGAGTAATAGAAATTGAGTAGCTACTTAACAGAGAACCACAAAAGACGAAGCCTCCAGCATAGTATTATACACAACAGACAAACAAAGCGACCGGCGTAATTTATAAGTTGGACCAATCAACGTAGACCTAGAAAAAGGGTAAATGGAAAGACCCTGCTCTGGAGTAGGAGCTAAAAAGGTTATATGAACGGCGGTGCGAGGAACTAAATAATCCCGCAATTTCTTCTATTGGAACACAAGAAAAAAAGGGTTATAGGAACGTTATGTTCTAGGAACTGCAAAAATCCCTGCTGTCGGAAAGCGGCTATTGATAAGGGTTGAGGGTGATGATGATTAGCGTGGAACAGACAAAGTAAACAGAACAAAACACACACACAGAACACCAACACGGAACACCAACACAGAAAACCAACACAGAACACCAACACAGAACAGGGCATACAGAGATCCACATACATTTAGACTGAGGACGCAACACTGTAATAAAAGAAGTTGCAGTTTGAAGTATACTTTATTATTTTGTATTATTATATTAGACCCAGGAGCTCACTCGGTGTGAATTTGCATTGCTACACAGACCCCTTGCTACAACCAAACCACATGGCTCAGCCAGAAACATTTCTTCACTGCACAGTGTGATGTGACCCTTTGCCGAATGCAAACGCATTCATGGTCACCTGACATTCCCTAGAAACCAAAAATCAATTTTAAGCCAGAGCTAGATCACATAGTGAAGCGGTAGTTTTTCTTTGTTTTTGACTGGCTAGAAATGATCCAATAGTTAATGATTCTTTCCATTGCAGCCGCTCCTTGTTCCCTGTTGCCACGACCATCTTCAATGACATCAGAAACTATGGATGTATACCGGTATATCTACCGAGAGAACCGCACATACATGTAGTCTGCTATCTGGTTAGGCATCTGTGTTCAGTAATGTTTAGACAAAATGTTGTTTACTGAATGTGAGTCAGGGAGCAGTAGGCCAGCGTGGGCCCTTGGATGTGGAGCTGTTGTTCCGAGCTTTCCTGCAGCATATTAAACTTTAGGACAATTATTATGAGCAGCTTTGACTTCATACAATACATATTTTATACAAAGAAACTGATGCCTGATCCTTTGTCATGATAAAAGTCACAAGACTCTGAATTAAACTGTCAAACAATGTGTGAATGTCCTGTTATGTAATTAATGTATTCCTTATAGCTCCTGTGATCAAGTTCTACTTTTTCATCACAGTTTAAACAAGATTAAAAATGTATTAATCACCTTACTCACTTGTTTTTAAAACTATAATTAATAGAAAACAATGGAATTGTGTGATTCTTTTACAGACAAATAGCACTATATTTACACCTTAAACAACCATCCTTCAGCAACAAAATAAAACACATTCCAGCTGAGGATAAGACCCTGTCAGAAAGTTTGAGATTAGATCATTTCTTCTTGTCTGAGAACAGTGCAGAAATCCAAACAGCAAGACTTCACATCGCAGAATGCTTGTCAGTTGTCAGTTTGCTGTGAGAAATATCTTCTAGTCTGGACACGGGCTTCTGTTAGATATTAAGACAGACAAGAAACAGGCTGCAGGCAGGAGAGGAAAGATCTTTATAAACTGGAACTTTATGTACCAGCAACTGTCACAGAGGATTGTGAAGATGGAAGTCAATGCCAATGGAATGGAGGGGGTGTACAGTAGTTCTGAATATGAGATCTTTCCGGAAGTACATTGAAACAAAGTGGTAACAGAGCTTCAAACATTCTGGCTCTTTATGATTTATATTGAATTGTAAAAAATATCTGTGAAAAAACAGTAAAAAGCACTGGTAATTTGTTGCCAGTACTTTTTCTATTATTTTATGGACATTTCCTTCAAGTCAATAACAGAAGATACTTTATAAACACATTAGATGTCAGTTACAAAATAATATCAACGGACAATTACTGTGTTTATAATGTATTTTCTGTTATTGTCTTGAAGGAAATATAGGTAAAATAATGGAAAACGTTCTGGTATGTTCCTCAAAGTCTATGCCCTCTATATTAGAGGCAGAGCTAGAGGATGATGGGGGATTGTCGTCAATTTCCCTGGTGGAAGTCACTGAGGTAGTCAAACAACTCCACAGTGGCAAAGCCCCAGGGATTGATGAGATCCGTCCAGAAATGCTGAAAGCTCTGGGTGTGGAGGGGCTGTCTTGGTTGACACGCCTCTTCAACATTGCATGGA
>JACXGM010033332.1:0-12316 GCA_016801145.1 Umbra pygmaea
CAAAGTTGATACTGCCTACTGTTGCATGAGTGATTTAAAAGTAGCTGACTAAAATATGGTAGTAGGACATACAATTAGCAAACAGATTAGCACAATTTGTCAATCATCTAAAAATTATTAATCTCAGACTTGTCTTCACTAAATGTCCCTTTAGTAATTGACCTATATTAATTTCACATGTATAAATAGTGAATTTAATATGTTGAAGCAATATAGAATATGCTAGTGTGTTTACTTTTATGTATTTGAATTTGGGAAAAAGTGGCTGGTAAAAAAATGAAAGTGGCTGGTAAAATTTTGGCATACACCAGCCACAGTTAATTTCCCACCCTGTGTGTGCTGTGTGTGTGTGCTGTGTGTGTGTGTGTGCTGTGTTCAGACTTTGTTAAATAAAAAGGATTGTTTATATCTTACTACTTGTATTTTTGGATGAAAACAGCCATATGAATTAATATAGAAAACAGTATTATATTGAATTATACATTATCCTAATGCATTCTTTCAAGTCAAATACCCTATATGGCTTTAATAGAAAAATGTATTTGACGCATCTTGATGCATCATGATGCATCGAGATATTGAATCAAATCGAATCGCTTACACGATAATCGTAATCGAATCAAATCAGGAGATTAGGGAAGATTCACATCTCTAATAGAGACCAGAGGTGGCCCGAAACTCTCCACCTCTTTTCTAATTGTTGAGAAGGCAGATGGTTCTGGCACAGTGTCAAGCTTTGAAAAGACTGGCTCTCACATGTCAGAATGCTAACTTCTCTCGTTCGAATCTGTCCAGTGATTCAATTCAGTGTTTTCTTTTTTCAGTAACTAGTATACAGTGCGCTAAGTTATTCTTCCATAAAGATACATCTTTAATGTTGAGCGGCTTTTAAATTCTGTATTCCCTTAGCTTCCAGGAGAAACTGATGAGTCCTGGTCAACTGGATATTGCACAGATTTTTGTTTTCCCCCAGGCTGTTTTGGTGCAGGTTGGTTATTGATATAGCGAGCGATGGTGGTGATGGCAGGCTTCTCTGCCTCCGCCGTTGCTGTTTGTTTGCTTTAGCAGTGAAGGGAAACCCGCAGGTATTCCAGGCACCATAGTTCATCACAGAAGATAAACTGAGTGGCCCTGATAAATATGTGTTCTTCTGTCTCCTCGTCTCGCCCCGGATTACTCTTGGCTCCGGCTTTCTTTCAACTCCAGGATGTAGCCATGTTTGTGTTAGCGATGACAAATGGAATCTAGTAGCAGCAGATTACTGCTGTCTGACCTTGCGACTACATTTATTGCAAATATAAATGTTTTTTGTAATGCAATCAGTGACCTGCCTAAATGTTCTTTTAAGATTTAATGTCTAGTATTTCAAAAGGTTTTTGTTTTGGCGAGAAAAGGTTGCCATCTGACAGAGAAAAGATGATGTCTTGCATGTATGTTGGCAAGGAAATATTGATATTTGTGTGGCACTGGGTTAAAGGTCAAGACAAAAAAAAGAGTGTGTACCCCCCAAAAAAAACAATCCTTGACACAAATACAAACCAATAAACTACCTTTGCCCCTTTTCATTACCTCAGCTAACCTCTCTCATATGTTAGCTCCTGTCAAACCCAGCCATAATGATCAATGTGTATCGCTGGCAGCAGCCAATACCATTAATCAGATCGGTTCTGAAGGGAACGACTGATGGACAGCTCATTGATTTGTCCTGAAAATCCAAGAAGACAAAAGAACGGCAGCATTTGACTTTATTACCACTAGGAGGTTTCATATATGGTACAGGATCTAGATACATTTTTATCTCCCTCTCATCCTCCATAACTCTGTCTCTCTATGTGCAGCGCTACAATAAATCAAGGTGTGTCACGGGAGCTCAGGCCCTTAAGAAGATCGCATTGATACGATCAGAAAACGACAAGAAACCAGGAAGATAAACACTGGTCCTTAACATACACATTACACCGTCCACTCTGACAAAACGAACAGTGGAAATTTTAGATCAAGATTCACAAATAATTCATTTAGACGTCTACGTCGGCGTCAGCCTGCATCCACAAACGTTTGTTTGAATGGGAGACAGCGAGGTCGTGGGGTTTGGAGGTGGAAGGTGAGGGAAATGAATCTCCTTGAGGTCTCTGCTAAACTGTAACGGCATTTTTACATGAAGCTGACCAAGGGCCCAGACCATCATCAACCCAGGACTCAGACACTAAAACCCCTTTCTTCCATTCCAGAGCAGGATAAAGAGTAAGTGTGTGCATGTGCGGGTACATAGATGTGTGTTTGTGTGTGCGCGTGCATGTGCACATGGGTGACAATTGAAACAAGCACACTGAAGGGCCCTGACAGGCTGACCTGGCACACACCATTTCTATCAGGCACCACAGCGTAGGTCTGGATGCCAGTGAAGCAGGCAGAGAGGCCTTGGAAACCTGGAACAGACACCAGTCCCATGTGGGCTTTTCCATTTCACCTCAAGGCATATAAAGTGCGTGCTTCGAAAAGGTTCCTCGTAAGTGGGAAACAGAGAAAGTCGCAGGAGGGAAACAAATGACGGGATGAAGGGGAGGAGGTGGGGGGAGAAGTAGAGCTCATGTAAGATATTAAAGAAAGATAAATTGCATGATAAATAGATGGAAGCACAGAGCTGCTAATGAGTTAGTTGGAGAAAGTCGTGCGGAATGGATGAAATGTGTGGTTCCTCTGGTAGATTAGTTGATTTGGACCAGCGACTGTGTCGGATTGTCTTAAACAAGCAGGGGTTCTCTGAGTTATTGCAGCATATAAAGGCAGAGGAAAAAAAGAAACTAACACACGCGTACCTCCACACACACACACACAAACACGTTCACTTTCTCAAATGTAAACACAACAGCAAACCATCAGCCGATCCCCGTTCCAGACACAAAAAGAAAAACAGACACATTTAATTCATGTCACAACATGAACGGGCATTGCCAATCAACAACCAGTGCTAATTTCCCTAAATATGGTTGAATAAGCGCCTGGCAGAAAACAACTTTTATTCATTTTGTATTTCATTCATTAGGAAAATGGCAGGTATTGACATACTCTGAATTATCATTTTAAACTAAGAATATTGTTCGGGGAGGCCTGTCAAGGTTATTTCGATTTAAAAAGCATGGATTTTTATTTGTAGAAATCAAGTGAAGTTTTAAGCTTTGTAAGCTGTGTTGAAGTGTGGTCAGCACAGAGTTCAGTGAGGGACCTGATGTAAACAGTGTTGCCTGCAAAAAGGTGGATAAGGGAATCACCAGAGGCATGTGAAACATTATTAAACCACACTGCGAACAAGGTTGGGGCCAAGAATCGAACCCTGAGGAATACCCATCATCACAGGTATATGTTTTGACAGCAGGCCCACAATGTTTACAAACTGTGCACGTACCAATAAGTCATTTGTGAACCAGACTAGGTAGTTCTGAGAAATCATTGCTGTTGAGTATATTGATTACATTTAGATCACAGGTGTCAAACCGGTTCCACATAGGGCCTAGTGTATGCAGGTTTTCACTCTTACCTTGTACCAGATTGATTAATTAGGTCACTGATTGGTTATGATCTCCCCTCACCTGGCAGTCTAGGTATTATTTGGGCAATAATTGATAGGAAAGACCAAAAACCAGCATACACTAGGCCCTCCGTGGAACCAGTTTGACACATGTTATTTAGATGCTTTACAGCAGGAGTCACCAACCCTGGTCCTGGAGAGCTTCCATCCTGTAGGTTTTTACTCCAACCGACATAATGTAGCCACATTCAGGATATCAACCAGATAATTATTAGAATCAGGTGTGCTAAATTAGGGTTGGAGTGAACCTACAGGGTGGTAGCTCTCCAGAACCAGGGAGGAAAGACGTTTGTGGGAACAGAGTTGGAGCAGCCAGAGTAGGATCCAAAGGTGGACAATGCGACCGGACGAGGGAAGCAGCAACTTCAACAGAATTGTCCATGTAAAGTGTCAATAATAATAAAACATGACCAGACTGAGCAGGTGTGTACAACAGGAGCTATAAATAACATCTCTGGAAAAAAAAGATGGCTTGCGGTATAGAAGCATATGATTTAACTCCCCTTTAATGTGAACACAATAAAGCTGTCTAAGGAGTTATACGGCGGGATATTGGAACTGCCTTTTCGGCAAAAGGGTGCTGAAGGGAAGGACAGTGTCAGAGGCCTTGTTAAGGCATTGTGGATAATTTAGGAGCCACGGAGACTTTTATTTGCAATAGAGAAATGTAGTATAGCGGCAAGTAGCATGGCTGCCTGTAGATTATACAGACCCACTGTAACTGTGGTATGGAAAGACACTGCAGTGTCCCTGTAAACATTACTTGGCCCTGTAAAAAATAAGTATTTATACACAAACCTTTACTGCTCCACTCCTGTCCACATCAATTCCACATCCCGAAGGATAGAAGGAATTTCTGTATTTTGTACTTCTCTGTAACTTTATTTGTAACTTGATGTTGTCTTGCACTTTATCCTGGCCAGGTCGCCATTACAAATGAGAATCTGAGCCCACCTGGTTATATAATGGTGAAATAAAATAAAATAAAAAAGGTGAAGAACACAACAGGCCACTCAAACCAGTCAAAAGCATCTTGAAAGACTTGACCTCCCAATATAGGCTCAAATTAAGGCCACTTGGTTTATGCAAAGCATGCATTTCCAGTACCGCCCTATTCCCCACATAGTGCACTAAATTAGAGCACTGACTGGTGAATGCTGGATTCCATTCAGAATGCGGACAAGGCTAATATATCCTATTGATTGTGTGGCGTCCATATCAAGGCCATGTGCACAAGCTCCATCTATCATTCCTCTCAGGGCCCGCGTGACGGTATCCCATGAATAAATAGGCCGTAATGTAATGGAAATGTAAATTGACTTTCGGTTTAGTGGCCGCGGTGCAGCCTGGTGCAGCCCATGCCACAGACACAAGCTGAACCGTTGGAGCCAGAGGGGCTCCTGTAATCCAGTGTAGAGGGGAAGTTATTTGTGCATGCATTTGTGGGGGGGGGGGGAGGAGTAAATTTGCACGTGTGTTATGAGTCTGCGATAATGTTAAAAGAGAGGATGTTTTAGTTGAGTCCTTCTTTTCTGTGTATCCTTTAATTAACCAGGACAGTTGAACATGAAGTGGCATCTCTACTCATCTATGTGGAGCGATGACACCAACATCTCCGTTGTGAACAGATTGTACCATCATGGTGCAATGCTCCTGGATGAACTGTCCCTTAGTACAGGTCCAGGGACAGCTTCCCCATCCCGAATTCTGACAGTGACTATTAAAGAGATCACCCTCCGAAACTGACCCTTGATCAGTGTTTTAGTGCTGCTGCCACAGGCAACTTCCCCCTATGCTATAGTCATACACCACTGACTCCAAAACGTGCGTTTGATTGGCTGTCCCCCCTGCAGTGATCGCAAACAGATCAAAGTGATTATGAGGACCATTGATCTCTGACTGTACGACACGCCATGAATATGGAAATCATACAGGATAGCTTTCAGTGGAGAGGAGGCTGGGTGACACACATCCACACACACTTGCAATGGAATATAATGTACAGTATAATACACACAAAACGTCAATATTGCATAGAGTATACTGCAAAAAACATTCACATCTACACAAATAGAAAGTATATATATATAGTATAATGCACACAAACACACACAGTTCCTTCCTAAGTGAAACGCAATTCTACATAAGATGGTATATTATAAGACATATGGGAAAAGAGATGTCGGCTTGGCACCTTTTTCTTCCTAAGCCCTGGCAACCTATGTGCTCTCTCCACACGAAGCCCTGCGGTGACCGTATACTGATTACTGCCTGAACCAGTCAGCCAACCTCACTAAAACTCATTCATTTGCACATAGTTAATGGGATATATAGTATACAGCTCCTTTATGCCTAAAGTCACGGCCGCATACAGTGCATTAATAAACCATTCAACAGTAGGAGATGAGGGGTGGACACCCAGACGCTGTTTAAATGATAAACAGCCTTTGTTTTCAGTAGCCGTACTGTACCAGTTTCCAGTACTTAAGAGAACAAAGTGGCTAGCAATCTGACTCTGTCCTGGTGACCTCCAAGTGAAGGAGCTTCTCAGTGCTGCCTGGATATCTGTTAGGGCAGGGAAGGGGTGTGAGGGAAGAGAGAAAAATGGAGAGGGAGAGAGAGAGAGAGAGAGAGAGAGAGAGAGAGAGAGAGAGAGAGAGCAAGACGCTGCTGTAGTATGAAAAAACATCTTTAAACCTTTGCATTTGTTAGTGTGTGTTTTTTATTGAATTTAGTCAAACCACTTCAAAATGTATTTAAAATAATTTCTGTAGTTTCAAAACTGATTGTTAGTCAACCAGAGAGAGAGAGAGAGAGAGAAAAACCTGGTTACCAAAAGAATCCAGAGTATGTGGTCATTGTACGACAGGTGAGGTAGAGACAGAGATGCACTTTCTACTACATTGCCAACAATATGAAAATACCAGACAGCATTTCTTTAATAAATTTGAAACATTGATGCCATTGTTCACCACACTGTCTGATAAAGCAAAGATGTCCGTGCTCTTGGGGGAGGGACACACAGCCCCCTTGGCTGGACGTTACCTCAGAGAGTGCCACAAATTGAGGGACAACCTGAATGTCCTATAATGAATATAATTAATGGCCTTTTGTTTATTGTTCATATTCCCTCATTATTGTTATTGTTCACTAGGATATTTTAATTGTTACTGTACTATATTTTTGTAATAACACATTTATTGTTATTTATTTATTTTTATTCAGAGAGAGAGAGAGAGAGAGAGAGAGAGAGAGAGAGAGAGAGAGAACGGATCAGTTGAGGTGAGTCAGAGTCCTCTACTGCCTCTAGTGGTGACTCATTGCCTAGGCCAGCCAATCAGAGTGTCAAGCCACCACTGCCTCAGCCCTGCCCCTGTCACTCCCACTGGAGCCTGAGATGTGACCAGGAAGGAAGGTCCATTCCACCAGGTAATTACTGACTCAGGAAACTGGCTGAGAGAACACCCATCAGAATATAAATCATCAGCCAGAGACATACACACAAATACGCACACACTCACACACACACACAGAGGAACACACACTTGAATGCATACAAACACTTAATCAATCCCATAGCAGAATGGCGCTCATTTATTGACAAACCCTGTGACCTGTGACCCATGTGACCTGTGACCCGAGTGACCTGACTTCTAGGCTCGCCACGTCCTGGCCCTGCTCTCTTCCAACACAGAGACATAACACACCATTCTCAATCTCTCCATAGTTCTCTCTCTATCTCTCTAGCTTTCTATCTACACTACTCTCTACCTCCCTCAATTAGGATCCCATTTAAATTTTTAAAGAACTTCATTGGCAGGCGTATGGAGTACAGCAAATCCAAGCGCGAGCAGTGGCTGAGTGTGAGAGCAAGGTTTCGAGGGAAATGATTACAAAATCTTAATGTAATGTAATGTCTGTCTTTCTCTGTCTCTTGCTCTACATCTCAGCAGCAGCCATCCTAGCATCTCTCTGTCTCTCTCTGTCTCTCTCTGTCTCTCTCTGTCTCTCTCTGTCTCTCTCTGTCTCTCTCTGTCTCTCTCTGTCTCGTGTTTTCTCTTGCTCCATCACTCCCACCGTCTGTCTCTCTCCTCTGTGTTCTTGTTCTCACGTCCACTCTGTGGGGGCATTGAATTAGGACTACCTGCCCTCCCTGATCACAGGAGCAGGCTGTGAGAGGCAGGTGATGCCGCTGCTTCATTAAAATCTGCATCCCACCCTCCTCTGGCTCCTCCCAAACCACACACAGTCAAGAGCAGCGGCGCAAACTGTCATGCCTGCAGGTAGAAACAAACTCCCTTGGAAGATAAAAAAGTGTTCTGGTTAGAGACGAGGATCAAAGGTAGAGATGTGCCGATCGAAAGCGGCAGACACCTCGACCTGAGGCCCGTTGCAGACCCACAGATAGGGTCTTAAAGTGAAGGAGGAGAGGTGAAGGCGGACATGAAGCCACGATCACATTACATAGTCCCATTGTTGTTGCCGATTTCACTGGGACTCATTACAGACACTGTTATATTAACCATAATCTTTAAAATGATAACAAACGATAGCACGTTGGCAGGAAGATAAAGAGAGTAATTAAAACATTGGGATTATGACAGGGAAGAGTGTGTGTGTGTATGTTTCTAATTTAACTCTCTAATAGGGACATAAATGTCCTAAAAAGCTAAGTAAATAGATTGCGTGCGTGCGTGCGTGCGTGCGTGCGTGCGTGCGTGTTTATCCATATGAAGGAAACATTTAACTGACCTGAAAATGAATTGGAAACAAACTGTAGGAGTAAACAACTTGGGAAAATCTGTTGATATATTAGTCAATTCAACACTGTTACCTAACAGAATAAATAGTTTACTTCATTTCTCTTTCAGAGACCATTCTGATCAACACTAATAATAGCTTTGCTGTAGGAGTGTGAAATGCGGATAAGTTTACCTCAAGTTTCTTCAATATTGATGAAAACGATAGCAAACTACAACTGAGGAGAATGAGAAGACAGCAAGGCATCATGGGGCCCCGGTGATCAGCATTGCATTCACCACGTTAGGTGTTGACAGCTTCTGTGTTACGCTTCACACACAGACACATTTACACTCTCCCATACACAAGAACACACACAGGTACACACATTGACAGACACACACACCATGTACCCATCAGAATCCCTACCAATCTACAGAAGCTGACAGTTATCTGACATAACTGGGTGATTTGGGTATAGGTTTGCATTACCGACGTCTAGAATGAAAACACATGAGATCAAGCACCACGGAACAACTCGTATAAAAGATAGAAACTCAAGGTACAACTACAAACTAACAGTACAACCTTACGGTACAAACTAACAATGCACACTATTGGTAAAAACTGAAAGTAAAAAGGAACAAGAAAGATACAACAATAAAGGTTTCAAACTAAAGCTAAACATGCTAACTAAATTGCCTTATACTGTTTATTAAAAGGTACAAATTGAAGTTACACGCTAAAGACACAAACTACGAGTTTAAACTAAAGGTACAAACAAAAGATGCAAACTTACATTTTACATTTAGATTAAATATTCCCAAATTCCTCTCCCCTTCCAACTAGTCTTGTCCAATTCCTACTAACCCTGATGCAAGAATGTAAGAGGTTGGTCCATACAACCATGTCTCTGATTCTTTTTGCACTGCTCATCCAACATGGAATCCTTCAGTCAGCTCATGCACAGGATGATTACACTCACTAACTATACTTCCGTGATTCAATTTACAAGCACCAACTCTGCACACAAGGAGTAGCTGGAGAGCGATGTGGCAGGATAGATAATCTTATTTATATATCCAAATCCCGGGCAGCGCTATGCCAATTTGCACTTCCTCATGCTGTACGTCTGGGGAAAGTTGGAGAACCCATAGTCAGGCTCGAACCACTGACTATCATGACATAAACTGTCCTACAATGCAGTAACTTAGCCCACTACGCCATGCAGACCCTTACATTTACATTTGAATCATTTAGCAGACACTTATTCAGAGCCTTGCTCAAGGACACATTTAGCCCGCATGAAATGAACCTGTCATCAACCTTCTGACTTAAAGTCTGACACCCTAAACACTGAGCCATCTGACGACCCATACACACAATTGCACCTTAACAGACAACCTAAAAATAATATACAAAAGCACAAAGTAATGATACTAATGGCACAAACATAACTAATGGCACAAACATAATCTAAAAGTAATACGGTACTGTATGTTAAAAAATGCAAACAATTGATACAAACTATATACCATTTTTTTTTTAATCTATGCATTCTTTACAAACATATGCCTCACAGACAAACACAGGATGAGAGTCAAGTACAGAATCCAATGACAAATCAGGAGAAGGCCTGTCTGGACCAATGAGCTGTCTGGCTGGTTGTGTTTACTGACTGCCTCACACCATCACAGCAGAGGGCTGCCTCTCTTCAAAATGCTTCTTCTGTTTTTCCTCTCTAAGTCACTTCCAATGAAATTCAAATTGCTTTATTGGCATGATGTAACGGTGTACATATTGCCAAATATGAAAATAATTATTAATTATTCATCTCTCCCTCAGTCAACCATACCCATCTGCACTGAGAGTAAATTCATCAGCCCAAAGCCCGTGGCAAGCCGTTAAAGACCTCAGCTAACATATTCCACAATATTCGAACCCTCCCACCTGAAAGGAACGCACATAATTTATACTCCGAGGCACATTGATTGGTTGAAGTTTTACCAGGCTCTGTTTGGTGAAGTTACGTCAGGTTGTCAGGTTGTCTCCAAGATGACTGCAGCCCCAAAGAGAAAAATAGCTTTCAGAGACATTTACGAGTGACAAAGACAAGGATTGTTTTTTCCCTGCAGGTGTATAGAGACGGTTGAGAACATAACTTGAGGAAAATGTTCTGTCAGGACCAGTGGATTCTGGCAAAGGAAGCAATTATAAGCCAGGCGCAAAAGACACCAGCCTTGTCTATGCCATTACTGGATGAAGCGGATTTACTGACGGATTTACTGTACGACAACACTGAACATCCAGCTATTTAGGTCACAAGGGTGAATCAGCCATATATCACTGTATTGGGTAACCTTAGCCCTTCAATTTGAATCTTGGTATTTTCTGCGGAGGCAATGGTATACTGGACAATGTTGGTGGGAGACTCAAGTTGCAGACTACAAAATAGTGGGACTGCAGCTGGAGGCTGTTGACTTTGAGGGGCTCAAAATTTATTTTGGCCACTATAGACCTCTGACATTGATTTTCAGGTTAATATTAGCTTTTTGCCACTAGTTGTAAATGTGATGCTATTGAGCTAAAACAGGTCCCTGAAAACCATGCTGCGTGCATCATGTATTTGTGCACCGTGTCATCAAAACCACTCAACTTTAACTTGGAGTTTTTTGGTTAACTGAGTTACGACAGTGATTATCCTACTACAGTTCTACTACTAGAGTTCATGTACAATATAAATACCATATTACATCCACACCAAATGGTTTAATTTAAATCTTTGTATTTACATTTTTGCAAACATCACAAAAAACCATCATTTCAATACTACAGTGTCATCTGGGGGGCAAAGGCACCCCCCCCCCATTTCTGTCCCCATGCAGAGGTCAATGTTGACGAAAATCTTTTGCGGATGAGAAACGGATTGCCACTCGTCCGACGGCTTTATTCCCTCCATTAAGTAGGGATGATCCCAGATTCCGAATGCCCCGCCTTCCTTCTAACCCCGGAGTCCGCCTCAGTTCTCTGATCGACTCTGATATATGGGCCGTGCGTTACCTCTGCCTACGTCGGGGGAAAAGAGAATAAATAGGACTTAGACAGCAGAGGTGGGCTCTCTACACGTTGACCTTCCTGCTAGTTCATTTGGCTTCAAAGGCAGAAACGGTGACGTAGAGATAATCATATCCCCTAACAACTGCAGTGTTATGCACGCATGCCAGCACACGCACACAACGACGACAAGGCCAACGCATCGCAAACACATTGCAGACTGTCCAGTGACAGTCAGTTAGGGTAAGCTGTGATGCCACAGTGTGACATTTGGAGTGCATTAGCATTCCACCGGGGATAACTGTGGTGAGACAGCAACCAAACAGAGATCGGGGAGAAAGTGAGTGGGAGAGAGAGGGACGGCTTGAAAGTGTGAGAGTGAGTTTGAGAGATGATAATGGTGGGTCAGAGATACGGTGGGGAGAGAGGCAAAACAATGTGAGTGTGGTGAGAAAGAGCCATGGATGCCGTCTGTGTGCAGCATCACCGTGGCCCGACCGTCCTCCCATACAGGCCAGCCTCCACAGCTCAGGGAGGGATGTCATATTTCACCCAGCCATAGAGACAGTCTGGCAGCTGTCAGGGGGCTCGTCAGCAGCCACCCATCCTGGATGTGAGGTGACACTCTCGCTCTATTCACCCCAAACCCCCACCCTTTCCGATCCGTCCTTCATCCCTCTTTGGCTCCGTCACAGTAACACGGAGAGACAGCGCCAAGCGCACACATTTGGGAAAGTTTTGCAGGCAAGAAAAACAGAAAAAAAGAAGGAAAACAATTTTCAAAACTGAACAGCCCTTTCGTTAAGAGTGTCATTAGAATGCAACGGAACTGTAGAAACAGGAGGTAGGAGATCAAAGACAGGAGGTAGGAGACAGGAGGTAGGAGACCAAAGACAGGAGGTAGGAGACAGGAGGTAGGAGATCAAAGACAGG